>JAAAQI020130887.1:0-13607 GCA_011800005.2 Stichodactyla mertensii | reverse complement strand
ATTTACCTTTATTGTATTTATTTATATTGATGTGATGCGTTGATACGCTTTATCAATTAATAAAGTAGAAGTAGAAGTAGAAGTTTACAGTATATAACTATAAAATATGGTGTAATCATAATAATTATTTTTTGACTTTTTACTCTCTTCTTTCCTGCCACTCTTTCCATTACAGGATGCAGGAACTTCCATACATATATATATATATATTAGAAGGGGATGGGTGGGTACTTGGCAGAAATTTTAAAAATGGAAAATAACCCCTAAAAGATACTGAAGTCTTGTCTTACTTGAAGTAAGTGTGGCAAAAAATGATAACAAACAATATTTTCTAAAATTCAATAGCAGTAAAGACAATAGCTTGAACAAGTTTAAACTATTCTTTTAGATATTTTAAAGTATTTTTTTCTCCTGAGATTTTCAAAACCACATATTTTTTACTCACTCTTCTCTTGTCCCAATATTACAGGAACAGTATTTAAGACTTAAATGCAGATACTATAGAAGGTGATTGCTATATCTTACCAGTTCTTCACCATTTTTAGAAAACTGCCGTGCAAACTGGGAATCTAGACGTAAAGCTACAAAGTTTAGATCAGATTCTGCTTTCTGTACCTACAAGAAACAACAAAATAACACAAACCAAAATTAAATACTTATTCAACTTTCTGTCCAAAAACAAATTCAAGCAAACGGGTTAAATTTTTTCGAATTTTGGCGCCAAAAAATGTTTTCAGTCCGACGTGAATTTTACGACTAGTTCACAAAGAAATAGACAGAAAAATGTGTGCTGACGATTTTCAACTGTATGTTGAATCTATATGGAATTATTTCAATTAGAAATACTCTAAAAATAAAGACTTACAAGCGCTTCTAACTTGTCAACCACTGACTCCATGTTTGTTTTAAAATTTTCTCAAATAGCTCGGCCCAGTACACGTGGATATCGTAGAGACCAAAGGAAGCCCAATGTCTTGTGGGAGGTCGATGGGGGCTGGGGAGGTGGTGGGGGCGTGGTTGGGGGGTAGGGGGGCTCTTGTGTTCAAATACAGAAATTATGTTACAGGATTTTTTATTTTTTATCTTTCTTACATTTTCTGTGATGCTTTCAGGGCTCAAACTAATCGAATGCCACATGTTTTAACTCAAAAATGCAGTGAACACACTAGCCCCTAGACATTCCCTTTAAAGCTGACAGAGGTGCAGTATGGATTTAATAGTTTACTAGTAACCAGCAATTAAATTGCCATTCTGTCTTCTAAGGCGAGTTCTAGCTTGAAGGCACCAGGGGCAGGGAATACCCAGGTCTTTTCAATCTTTTAGACTACTTGAACTAATTTCATAAATTATTTTTCTGAAATACTTACATGTCCTTTCATTTTAATTGTGAGGTACTATAACTAGCTGGCAACATCACTTCTGATGATCAGACAGATTAAAGTTGAATAGTACCCTCGGAAATGAATACAATACTAATAGTTTATACTCATAGGCACCTTTATTAAAATCATTCATACTCCTATCTACATATGCCTTGAGTTTGAATTCATAGCTTCTACAAAACAATTCATCTGGTGCAGCTACTGTGCAACACATTACCATAGTCACCAATGTATTTTGTTGCAGGTTCAAGTTGGCCAATGAGCTAGTAAGAATTGGTGTGGCAGATCCATTTGCACAAGAATTCACTCAGTTGTGACAATACTAAAAATTAGTGTTGGGAAAATTCTTGCTATCTGATTAACTAATACACTTTTAAGAAACACATTGGGTGGCCATGGTAATGTAGCATATCACATAGTAACTGCATGATCCATTAGGGGGAAATCTGATGTTTTACTACTCTTAAGCTCAATAATTTACAGTCAAAATGACTCAAGCATACCCCACTAGGTCCCATTAATGATTTTGTATTCAAATATATAGAGTTATTCAAATTTCAAAATTTACTCAAATTTTGATTGAAAATGCACAAAAACTTAATACTGGCCTTTCTGTGGAGTTTTTCTATCTATTTATGGCACTCACTGAAGAATCCAATCAAATTCAATTGGAGAATTGATTTTGAAGTTTGAATAATCAACTCAATATTTGAATACTGAAATCATTTAATGGATTCTAGAGGGGTACACTTGAGTCATTTTGACTGTAAATAGATGGATTCAAGAAATAAAATGACAGGAGATAACAAAAACAGCACAACAAAATAAAAATTTACAACATTAAAAATAAAAAATGATAGCTTATTTTTAAAGACAATCAAAATGCAAACTGCAAGGAGCATCTGTTGTAGCATATTTTCTAGTTGCAATTCATCTTGATAAACATTAGCCTACTTCAAAATCAAGAAAAGGAAAATTTGCCAGGGAAATTTTTATTTGAATGGCCAAAAGATGCAATCTATATTTGCCACTAGGCTTAGAATTGATTGGTAGTTTTGATTCTAACAAAATTTATAGACTCTTTCAATAATGTTATGATATTATCTCAGCAGAAAGGCAACATTTCAGGGGCTGGGTGCACCTCCAGGGGTTTTTATCTATTAACTAAAAATACATTCTGTGACCCTCTGTCAACACACTTTTTTGCACACTTTGCATACATAGCTCCTGGTGTATTTTGAAAATAAGATGTTTCTCAAGTGGATTTTCCAATGATAACATTTAATTCTGCAAATGGTGTCACATATTATTAGAAGTGTCTATATAATAATTTATCTTGCAACAGAGATCATAACAGACTTTTTTGGAGGGGGTGGGGAGAGACAGGGAATCACACTATTGTCATCAAGGCAAATGCAAGAAGATAAATTACATACACAATGTCAGCTGTTTCATATGCCTTTCTCAAAATTACTTGTTCAAATAAAACTAAATTTTGCAACAAATGTCTAATAGAGAAAAATCACCCCTAAGAGAGATCATCCTAATCTAATACCTCCCACATGAATTAAATTTGCTCAAATACTTCAAGTTCTTCAAGTTAAATTTCCATAAAACATGCAAGGGATTCGGTTTTGTTTTGCTTGTTTTTCAACTGAAATTTGATCTTCTCGCAACCCTCTTCACAACTCTTCATGATGACTAGTTTTCGTTTTATTCTTCAAAGAACATATCTACTAAATCTTGCTTTTTGCATTCATCTGGTCCAAGGCGTTTTTGCTGAAAGTTAATGAAAAATGGTTAAGAAATTGTTAACAAATTTATTTTCAAAAATCTTCAACTTAAATGATTTGACATCACAAACATTTACACTTATGTAAGTTTTGGGGCTGGGCAACTTTTGTGTCAAATCAAGCTGCATAATTTATCTTATTGCCAAAGTGTTAAATCCTAAGTTATATGTATCATAGGTAATTCAAGTTTTACTAGCACATTCAGACAATGAAAATGCCTTCTGCAGAGGCATATTCAATTAAGTTTTGTGCACATAAAGTGATACCTACAGAGCCAATTTCAATGAGCGTTGGAATCCCAGTCAGCTTATAAGATCCTGTTCGAAAATCATTATTTGGGTCTTTCCAACTGAAATGAAAAATGGTTAATAATGTAATACAAAATTTACTGCAATTCTCAATATTCCGTGAACTCAGTAGTTGTGAAATTTGGATTTTCACTGTCAGCAGCCAAAAATGTAAAAGGTACCAGCTAATTACTTTTGATTGATGGCAGCAAAAAACCAATTTCACAACAATTAACCTGTTGAAATGTCTGAGTTTCACAGAATATTGAAAATTGCAGTAAAAAATCTAATAAGCACACTAAATGCATACACATAAAGTTGATCACAGGATTGACCTTTCTCAAAAATATTTGTTTGAATGACCACAAAACAATGTTTTCATGTCATGGTTAGAGTAAAAAGATTGGTCTACACCAATCTCAACTTGAAACATCTGTTATGTCTATTACCAGCTGATAAAATGTAGCTCACTGATCATCAGGTTATACATGATCAGCTCCAGTTTATACACCTGGGTCAGAGTAGTATTCTGATGCAACTAAGATTATTGTACAAATTAGGCCCAGTTCATATGCTGAATTGCCATGCTGAATTCAATATGAGAATTTTTTTATTTATATAGGATGATAATATAAATGAGATGATAATTAGTAGAAACAAAAAAGATCTGACCAACACATTAGATTTGACATGGCAAAAACTCAATGTCTGAACTGGGCTTTAGTTTAATTAAAACATATTCAATAGTACATACGTTGGTTTGTCTCCAACTACTACCAAAATGAAGACAGAGTCTGATGGAGCAGAATCAAGGGCCTTTTCCACAACTGGTTCAGCTAAAAATAACAAACAAGAAATATATCCATTATGTAGGTGGGCACATGACGACATATTTTGTTTTGGTCAATTGTCATTTCAATTGCCAACCAAATATCTAGTGGATCATCCAACAAAGCAATGTGACAAAACCTATTGTTAAAATGGTTGGTACATTAACATCACAATGACAACATTTATAAACATTGTTTCCACCTGTATGCTACACATACATTTGGTAATTAAACATTTTTAAACCTCTTGCAACAATCTACAAATTAAATGCAACTCAAATTTGTTAACAATTAAAAGGCTAAAAATATCACACTTGTTTAATTAGCGTGTGCAAGCCCACATTCATACAAATATGTAACTCAATAGACAGCACACTGCTGACTTGTGAAAAAAGCACCTACCAAATATTTCAGGGCATGTACACTATTTATTGAGAATTTTGTCACAATCCCAGTAAATATCATGCTTTAATCCACTGTTTTTTCATCATTTCAGTTAAATTTGGAATATTTGGTGCAATTATATAAATTCCATTTTCAAGTACATCAAACATCCATCATTCTAAATAATAAACTTATGAATTTCCTACACCACTTATAAAATTCAATACACTACATTTATAACACATCTATAGCATCTAACTAAATTAACTGCTATATACTTGTCATCAGGTTTATAAATATACAAACCAGCTGACAATGTAATAGTAGAATGAACTTGAACTCAAAAAGCAGACAGTTTATCAAAATTCACAGTAGGACTAGAAATTCAACGTCCTATAAAGCTACCAGAATAGAAAGTGAATGTAATCACACATGCGTTAGACGGGAGTATATTTTCCGGCATACGATTTCCATATGTTTTTGATTCGCTCGCAGAGCTATAGGGTGTAGCCCATGAATCGCTCATCTAAAATTCGAAAAAAAATTTTTTTCCGTGTTGGAAAAAGAAATTCATCCAGAATGCTGGCTGGGGTGATGAGACTAAATCTGGTGATCGAAGAAATTGTGAATAAATTCTGAGGCTACGTGCATTTTTTTTGTTGTCTGGAAGATAACTTACAAAGAAATTCCAGGGCAGGAAAAATAAAGAAACGAAGGGAAAAATCCTCCTTACCGTCTCGACAATCAGAACACCAGCTATCGCCAGTCTCATCTATAGCACCGATAAACATCACAAATTTTCTCTTTTTCTCGGCGTTCTCCTTGATCGCAGTCTCGAGATTCTGTAAGCCTTCCACTTGGATTTGTGTTGGTCGTTGTTCAGCCATGTTGTTTGGGGAAGTTCCGTTCTTTACGCAGCCTCGTTCACGTGCTGCATTAATAAACCTGACCTCGATATGAGGTCATATGACGTCATTACACATGTGACTGGTTTGGGGACACAGGAAGCCCAACAGAACGTTCAAGTTCTAAAAATACAATTTAATGAGATTCGTCTTTGCTTTTCTAGTTTTTTCATATTTAAACGACGTAAACCCTTAAGAAAACTTTGTTTTGACTTTTAAATTAAGCTTTTGAACAATGTTTGAAACAGCACTTCCACTCTTAGTGCTTGGGCTACCTGTGGTAATAGGCCAGTGGAGTCCAGTCTACAAGGGATAGGTAAGGAATGCCTGATTGTTTTTGCCGAGAAGTTCTATAAAGATGTCCTCTGGGTTTACGACTGCTGATTTCTCCAATGAAAATAGTTTAGATCGACAAGAATTTCAGGTAAGATTCAAGATGAATCTTCAAGAGTTCGAGATAAACGCTCAATTGGATGAAATCTAAGAGAATAATCATTTTTAACTCGTGGATACGCGAAGCGTAGAAACGAGTTATTGTGAGGACTCTGGATATGCAAATGTGTCACTCGCTCACTACGTGAGCCGTTAGCTCATCGATATCTAAACGTTACGTCGATTATTACTCGCTTTCCGAAGATCTTCCGACTACACTGTGCGAACGCCTAGTTCCTTACGAATTTTGCCCGAACCATTTACCCGAACTTCTTTTCTGAATGGAAACTCTTTACTATATAGGGACCCGTTGCTATATTTATATGACGATATTGAAGTCATAGCTACACGTGTGGGATGGTATATTAGCTTGTTTAGGATCATGAGCATGTGCAAACCCACACCACATGATCCTATGACATTATCATACCCGGAGCTCCTCGGCTTCGTCCCTCGGACATGTGCTAACTTCTCAACTAATTTATGCTCAAAGCTGCTCCCTGATTGGAAGAATCTAGCTGATGCTCAGAACTTTTTGGTTTTAGAGGTCTTCATGCATGGGGGGGCCATGGGTATTCTTAGTATACTTGGTGGGGAGGGTCATAAGTTTAGTTTTAGAATGACAGGGGAGGGTCAAACTTTTTTTTAGGAAAAATTACTCTGAATTCTCCAGCCCTCCCCCCCCCCCAATAATAAACGTACCTTCCCTTAGGAGTTGGGTTTCTACCCAGTTGAAAAATAGAATCAAATGCATCATCATGTTACGTGCTTAAACAGGCAACCCAATTCTAATAAAGTATACAGGCTCATCAGAAAATCAAATTAATCCACGAGTTCACCATGTGGTACATTTGATTATAATATGCTCATGCAAATGGAAACTAGCGAGTAAACTAGTATAGGCTGCATCGGTGTGTAATAAATAGAATAACCAATAAAAGGAAATTTGTAACACCGTGAAAAAAGAGAGAAAAAGAAAAGTAAAGTTAAGTATATTTCTCTTTTTTTCACAGTGTTACAAATTTCCTTTTATTGGTTATATGCTCATGCACCTATCAATGTTTAGCCCCAGGGTTGGGGGAAGCAGACCTAGGAGAATTGTCATTTCTGGATATGAAAAAGTCAATTTCCCTATCCCCAGGACTCTACTAAATGTCAAATTGTCCCTCTCTTCCAGTTTCTCTTGTTCTGTCAAGTGCCAAATTCCCCTCCTCTAGGGGAGAATGTACTAGTCAAATGTCCAACCCAAGGAGCAAGATCCTATGTCAATTCCCCCTGGGTTACCCCCCCCCCCCAACCCTGGGGCTAAACATTTATAGGTGGATCAAGTACTCTTGGCAAAATAGCAAAATTGATGAGCTATTTTTCCTGATTGTATTTTAGCCACCTCCATGTCTGCAGTTCTTTGAGAAATGGAGATTTTGTGCTTGTAAGTATAATATCACTTTTTGGGCTGGAGGGGGGAAACACATTTTAGGGGGAGGGTTGGAGGCCAGGGGGTATGGGTACTCCCTTTGTCCAAGTGGTGGGGGACTGATCAGCAGTGGGTTTTGAAAACAACCCCTAAAGGCACACAAATTGAAAGAGTTTTTGAAGCCAAGTTGATTTCAACCCTAAAAGGACCACAGATCACCCCTACCACTTGGACAAAGGGAGTACCCTTCCCCCAGGGTTGGAGGGGGTGGATTCCTCTGACCCACGAAACCCTACACCTCTCCTGGATTTATACACTTGGAATTGACAGATACTCTGTTGTTGTCATCGTTGAATATAATTTCTCTAAAATTAAATTGTTCTTACAGCATCAAGAAACCAGTTTCACCAGTATTACATCTATGGAAGATTTAAGGATTGTTCTCCTTACAAAAGTGACCTCCAGAATTGCTTGATGTATAAAATGATAAAATCTGATAACATAAAGGTATAGAAATATAACCTATAAAACAGTTTACTAATAGCTTTACTTCATTAGCTTGCATACAGTTGTTAGTCAGGATGGCACAACTGACCAGCATCAGGTTTCACAAACCGATATTTCTAAAATTTTATTATGCATTGCATAATATTCAAATGCCTGTGGTACAACTACATAATTCAACAGTGAACCTATGATTCACAATATCATGCTCTAAAATTTCCTATTTCCACCTGTTATATTAACACCTGCATCACCCTGTATTATGTATTTTTCCTAATAATAATATAATAATTTTCTCCACCCATCCATAACTATTTCATTTTCATTTCCACCAAGGTTTCACTTCAAGAAGCAATGGATAGAGATGCAGTGAAGTTTACTTCTGGTTCAGTTTGGGAGAAAAGAGAAAACCCCAAGGAGTTTTGGACACAGGACTCATAGATATGCTGCATACACTTCATTCAATCATGCTGGATGACTTGGAGAGTAGCCTTCATCAAGGGTGACTCAGTTGTGGGTTGAGAGACAGAAATTGGCTCTCTGTGTTGCAACGATAAGAAAAAGAATAGTCACATCTGAACATTGCTCAGATTTTAGAAATGCAGGTTCTCAGGAGACTATACTCAAGCCAACTGGGTGGCAGAAGCTGTGTTACTTTCTTGACAGTATGGAGTTGCTCTTAGGGTCAAGCAAGACTAGAAAGGTGTCTTGTTTGTCAAGGGTACCCATGATGACAGCTGTCCACCACAGTACAAAATAAAATCTATAAATCTTAGTACTACATTCTTCCATGAATAATCTTGTTAACTTGGTGGAAAATGCTTCTCTATGAGGTGAATAATTTCAAATACAATCTGAAGATTAAAAAATCAAATGTCAGCAAAATGTTTAGGCCAATATAGTTTTTGCAACATCATGTGATGCACATAACAACTGTAACTAGGCTGCCATCTTAGACTGCCCAGCATGCAAAACAATATGATGGCCAAACAGAACCATCATGTGCCATCTTTGCCAAATGATTTTCACTCTCTGAGTGCAGAAGATAAACAAAACAATATCAGGAAAAGCTAAAAATGATAACACATAATGACCCTTACATAGTCAATCATAATTGCCTTAATCATTATCATCCTCACCATCATCATTTATTATTGTCAGATCTGACCTTGCAGAAACTTCTATTTTAGATTCCTTATGGGATGGTTGCTAACTGTCAACTGGTTTGCAATGCAGACCAATTAGATATGTATTTTTATTGTATACCTCAATTGCAATAAGAACTATGATTCCCCATTCCAGATTAAATGAATGCTTTTCACTCAAATGAGTCCTGAGTAATTCTGCCAGCTCATTACAGTGGTTTAGCTTTTCATTCATCACCTGCAGCAGTGGCAATTATTGCAATAATCAGTGATTTCAAAATCAGGTTTGACTCACTAATGACTGACTCATTGATGGCAAAAATCTTCATTGGTTCAAACAAACATTTAATTCATGCTTTCCCATTCTTTCCATCCCCTTCCCTTCCACCTCACACTCCCTTCCCACCTCACACTCCCCTCCCACCTCTCCCTCCCTGTATGGTAACAAACTGTTAGTTAACTGCTCAACATAACGTTGAAAAGGAACCTACAGTACAGCATTTTATCTAGTGATCTGCTGAAGTGCTCAATAGTGTTCGCTATTATGCTAGAGTTCTGATGTGTCAAATGCTGTCTGCCACCCAATTAGCTTAGTTGGAAGATCATCAGTCCGTTGTGCAGGACGTTGTGGGTTCCAGCCCTGGCTGTACCAATACTCAGGGTCTTAAAATAACTGAGGTGCTTTTGTAAATAACATCTGCAAATGATTAGACCTTCACATGGCTTAATTGGATGATCACATTACTATGGCAGTCCCACTATTTGATTATATTCATATAGAATTTTGCAGGTTATAGATGTTAAACATTTGATTTGCTGCAGAGTATACTAGATTATTCACTGAATAGTTCATAGAGTACAAATACCTTGGTTCTTCTTCTCACTTCCATGTATGAACACATGCTCTCATACAGGTACCCAAGGTCCTCTCGATCCCAATAAAAGTCTGGTGTCATCAGTAGGTCTGAATATAAATTAATTTTGTATCTAAAAGCAAATAATGGGTTTGCAAGATTACAGGAATATATTACAATCTAGACTTGAACCAATCTTTCTATTGTCAAATCGGATTTAAATTGTGCTCTTCTAGTTTCAAGGGCTTTCAAAGGGGAATGGCAAGAAGAAAAGGAGAAAAGTTCAGAAAGCCCTCATTACCGGAAGTTCATGATAAGGTATAATATATTTACCGAAGTGATATGAGTTCTCCAGTTTTTTCCAGAATTTCCTTGCGGGACATTGTAAGTTTGTCACCTTTACTCAACACCTAAAAACCAAAAATATTGGACCCCAATAAAGTATTTATTTTAGTAATCACTCCATGATTTAGACTCTGTGGTGGATTTAAGCAATAAGTTGAACACAAAAACAAAGGAAGCTATCATAATAGACCTCTGTTTGGGCATAATGTTTTCCCATTTTAGGCCACTTGTCATCCTCTTGGGAATAAGAATCTTTGTTTGAGGCTCACCCATATTAATGTATCTTCTCAAGCATTTCTGAGTAACAAAGAAATAAAACCCAAGGGAATGACACCTGATCTTAAATGGGAAAACATTATACCCAAGGTAAACAGGTATATTGTTTGCTTACATCAGGAACCCAAGCTATTGAATCAATGTATTTTTCAAGTTCTGACTCCCAGATGCCAAGTTTTACTGCAAGAAAATAATATCTCAGACCTTTCCTGGACCTCACATCAAGAACTTTATATAATGTTGTAAAAAGGCAATATTTGAATTGGATTTATCTTTCTATTGCTTTAGAATCCTTAAATATCCATGTTAATGTACATCAAGTCAAATCCAATAAAATAAGATTCACAACATTTTGGTGCTCACTTATTCATCAGAGCAATTTGCATGAAACTCTCATTGTTCCTATCTAGTAAGGTGACTATGAGACAATCACTCCAATCTCAAATGGACTTAATCTAATTAAGAAAATTTTGAAAACTGCTATTTAATTCAAGAATCATTAAAATTATTATATTGGGTGGAGCTTCATAGTAACCTGACAGAGCAATCGCATTTGAAAATGCAAACTTTTCAAGAGCTTTTGTTTCTTCACTTGCATCTTCATTAAGATTGATGCGTCCCCTCACAAAACTTGTTGCATTTCTAATAAAACAATGAAAAATATTAACAAACGATTATCACAAGGTAACACATCATTAGAAAATGGCCAATTCTCTACAATGAATCAAAAGCACATAAATTGATTTGATATTTTTTCTTCCAAACACAATCTTTCCATTTTTCATCTTTTTATTTTACCATTAAAAAGCTAAAATGTTGGAGAATTTTTTGCTCCATGTTTATTGAAAAACAGGTAACCCATTTGCACCTTAATTGTTGTCTTGGGTTACCTGATGGGTTACCTGTGGATTTGGTACGAACTTTCAATCCAAGAAAATCGCTATCCCAACTCTCGGACTACTAGCTTTATGGCTGGATATATTGTACAGTCTTCTTTATAAATACTTACTTGCAATATGAGTATGGTATTTCTTCACTTTCTTCTTCAATGTCTTCATTTGCATAACTGCTACTTTCTTCAAACCTTTTGATGCTATGTCTGATGCACTGAATCTAAGTTAAGGAAAAAAATGATTGGATAAATTTATTAGAAATTTATAAATGTGTAGAACATTGAACATTCTTTTGCTAGAAATCGATATCTAAATTCCCAAATGACAAATAATTCCTTAAACATAGTTACATTAAATTTGGTCAAAACTGTCAACTTGCCTCTTCACCTTCTACATTCCAAAATACAACAGCACCAAGCCATCTATATATCGAAAAAAATCTTTGAGCTTGACTCACTGCATGAAACTCACTTAATAATGAATGGAGAGTTTGATAGATAGAATAAACTGCATTTTCTGCTATATTAATTTCTGCTTTGACCCTGAAACCCACAGAACTAATAGCAGCATGGACCATATGCCAGCCCTATCCCCATGCCACCCCAATATCCATGCCACCCCAGTATCCATGCCACCCCAATACCCATGCCACCCCAGTACCCATGCCACCCCAATACCCATGCCACCCCAATACCCATGCCACCCCAGTACCCATGCTACCCCAATACCCATGCCACCCCAATACCCATATGCCACCCCAGTACCCATGCCACCCCAATACCCATGCCACCCCAGTACCCATGCTACCCCAATACCCATGCTACCCCAGTACCCATGCCACCCCAATACCCATGCTACCCCAGTACCCATGCCACCCCAGTACCCATGCTACCCCAATACCCATATGCCACCCCAATACCCATGCCACCCCAGTACCCATGCCACCCCAATACCCATATGCCACCCCAATACCCATGCCACCCCAGTACCCATGCCACCCCAATCCCCATGCTACCACAATCCCCATATACCACCCCAATATGCTTGCCAACCCAATACACATGCCACCCCAGTATCCATGCCACCCCAATACCCAAGCCACCCATACCCATACCACTTAATTCCCCCCCAAAGACATTTCAAGACAGAGGAATGGATATTTTGTGGACCTACCTAAAAAAGAATATGTCCCCAGTACTCACACCATTTTCATCTTTCTTTGTTGTGCAGACATGCAACACATCCCTGGCATCTGTCAAACACAAAGTTAATGTTTGTTTTTACTTAATGATTATACCTTAAGTTTGTACCAGTAACTACATTATCATTCTTACCTTTTGGTAAAACTGTTATTGTGTATTTATCTTTTAATGCACTTACAGAGTCACGTAATGCAAGTAAGTGATATCTCTCTCCAGTAGAGTATGTTAAACACAATAAATCATTCTGAAATAAAATGTAACAAAACATATCCTTATTAGGCCTTTTCAGAGATAGGCAAACAAGTGTATTGAGGTCTAGCTTAGACCATAATGATCAACCATGTGCACAATCTCAGAATAAGCCTGTTATGTGATAGAAATAAAACAGTATTCCATTGCAGTGGCATATTGTTAAAAACAGTCAGATTAACTACAAAAATTGTGAAATTATATGTACCTGTTTTTTCTCTGGTGGGTGTTCTTTAGAAAGTGACTTTATTCTTGGACGAACTTTTAGCGAAGGTTCTTGTGTTTGTTTTGTTTTACTTATTGATTTGCTAAGAGATGAAAGTCGACTTGCAGGTCGTAAATTTAAATTGAAGAAATTCTGAAACAGAATTTGAAATTCTTTCTATAATCCATGTGCCAGTTAACTATGCCTAAATTTGCTACTTTTGCAAGAACATTTTGATTTCAAAGATCCAAGATAGTAATGATCTCTCGAGTCACAACTTTGTTTAAAATTTTACTCCAACTGGAGTGGGCAATGACTAGTCCCCACCCATCTCATGTGTTGTTATGATACGGTCCACTTGACCGCCCCCCCCCCCCCCCCTCCCCCCCCACACCCCCCCCCCCCACTCCAACCCACACCCCTCCCCCGCCCCCAACCCCTCCCCCCCCCCCTAACCCTACCCCTACCCTAACCCTAACCCTAACACTAACCCTAACCCTAAACCCT
>JAAAQI020130865.1:0-13610 GCA_011800005.2 Stichodactyla mertensii | reverse complement strand
TACAACATGAAAATATAGTCCTAGACATTTCATAAGTGATATAAAGTATTCGCGATCGACCTTTATGGGCATAAAACGGCTCGCCTACGGCTCGCCATTTTAAATGCCCATAAAGGTCTCCAGCTCATACTTTATATATTACATAAAAATGGGTAAGAAATTTTTCAAACAATTAACCAAACCTAACCAAAAACTAAATATATATAAAAATGGGTAAGAAATTATGAGATAGCTTCAATGATATTTTTTCTTAGTAGTCTACCATCAAGGGTATGTGAAAAAATATCAGCTTAGTTATCCCATAATTTCTTAGATATATTTTATATATATTTCTTTTTGCCAAGAAGGTCAAAGTTTTTTGCAAATCGCAGTATATGCTGAGCGGTATAAGTGTTTGTTTATAACGAATTCATTTCTGAATAAAGAAAAATGAACCGACAGGTATTGTATAGATATAAACCGTGCATTTTTTGCGAACGCGACTCTCTAACATGCATTATAATCCTACCCTCAAGAATTTTGAATTCGTAATGCTATTTTAATACATTAATTTTTAAATCAGCTCACCATTCTTTTTATTTCGATATGATTTACAATCGAAATTATACCCTAAATTGGAATGATTTTTCACATTCATTTACGATGATTTTTTTGGATTTCAAAGTTAATTTCATCCTTTCATTCTGAAGACCATCAATTCTGATAAAGAGAACTCAGTGATTAAACTAGTTCTATCGATAGTCCATACAACATCCATTTCTATCTATATCAGTTCTGTGCGGATGAATTGATAATATTAATCTTACTGTGCGGATGAGTCGATAATATTAATCTTACTCCAAACTGAAACAACAATAATTATCAAATCGCCCTCTGAAGAAACTATCGGAACAACACTTCAAAAAGAATTAAAAAAAAAAAAAAGAGCAAGCTTTCATTATTTATGCCGAGGGAAAAAGCGATCATTAAAAGGCGTCTGGTGTCAATGTTCGCTATAAGGGAAACGGTCGCTTTAGGAGGGATGAAAGTATCATTAAAAGAGGTTTTTTGGTTATAATAGTCGCTATAGGAGAAGCGGTCGCTTTAAGGGGAAATGCGACCATTAAAAGGGGTTTGGTGCTAACGGGCGTTATAAGAGAAGTGGTCTTGCTTTAGGAGGACGGAAAACGATCTTAGATTAACAGTATAGGATGTTTCGTTTTGTCGCTCACAATTTTTAAAATCTCCATATGCTCTTATGTGCGCTTTTCGTACAGTAAATATATTGATACGGTTTTTATTACGACATTTATTCAGTTGACAGATAAATCTTTCTCGATGGCCGAAACAAAATCTATTTTGGAGTAAAAATATGAAGTATAAACTGTGGTGGATGTTTCGTACTCCCGCAGTAAGGAAAGAAACGACTATACAGTCAATTATAATGTCAGTTTTAATATTTTCCGGGTTATCGATACATCACGTCATTTTGAGCCCATTTTGCTCTTGACAAGAAAGAATGCCGAAACATTTAGAACTGTTAATGGTTTTTGATCATCTGATCTATGTGAACTAATGGAATTATGGTGGTTGTAGGAAAGCCACTCAGAAACACTATAGTAGTGTTGTTCCTTGTATCAGGAAACATCTGGATGAAAGCAGCTAAAAAGTCAATAGGAGAGACAGGGAGTAAAAAGGAAGATTGATACATGATACACGTTTGATATTTATTTTCTATTTCTTTTTAAGCTATTTTATTGCCTTTGTTATTAAGATTTTATCGGCTCTAGTTACGTGTGGTATGGCCGAAGAAAAAATAAATTAAAATAAAAATTTAAGATTACCGAAGAAGATAGGTAATAAAGATGATGTTTTGATCGTTAGTCTCGATCTTCAAGATGTTTATTTCTAAATCCGTTCCCACTTGGTTTTTGCTTTTAACAAAAGCAAAATAAGTTTGGCAAAAAGTATTGACCTTTTTCACAATGGCGGCAGCTCATTAGCATAATGTTTTAAATTCTAATGTTTTAAATTTGATCTTCCATTCGAGAGAAGATTGTTTATCCAAGTAAAATTTGAAAAGTTTAAATCCTTAAGAAATTACATTTTAAGGAGGCTCGAAACGGTTTTCGTGCGTGCGCTCTTGATGACGTATGCAAAATCATTTGAACTTGCAAAATAAAAATTGTATCCCCCAAAAATATGTAAACCAATATAACTCAAAAACTGGTCGGTGAAATTTCTTTAAACTTTGCAAATAGTTTTCATTTAAGAGATCATAAATGATAAGAAAAAATCAAAAATTCTGTAATAGCGAACATCCTAAAATAAACTCCATTGATTTTTGAGAATTTCCCGTCACAGACTTTTTTCTTTTTCGACCAAATCAAAGAATGAGTCATATAGTTAAAATAAGGCGATTTAAACAAATTTTTACCGCATGGTTTTTGAGCTATGACTTTTTAAATGAAAAACTTTGCTCACATTTGAAGTGTTCTATCGTTGTCATAGCAACGTCTTACGTCATATTTTTATTTTCATTCCAATCTTTACTCTATGGTCTTTGGTCTTCTGGGTCAACTTACTGTCATGCATTAGCCATATAAAGTTTTTCAGTCATTTTGGTTAGTGTATATGCCAGTTCTAAAACCCTTTCAAGCCTCCTTAAGTTGTGAGAAAACATGAAAACGAGGCCACGAAGGCCTGATGTCTGAAATCCATATACAAAGTTATCTAATTTTTATCCACAATACTTTTTAAATTTTGATGCTATTCCAGCAACCCTTGAATGTATCTACTCTATCGGTAAACAAAGTAACTCGCAACAATTAAAATTGCTATGAATGCCGATCAAAGTTTGGGTATGGATGGCGTAGGAGTCACGTGACGTAACATCTACTAGGCATGCGCTGTTTTTATTAGCCGGTGTTCCTGCATTTTAGATACGAACCACTGCACTTGGCAATTTTTATCAACCAAGAATTGTTTTGATGCTGTATCGTGATACAATGTTTTGACCCATGGGCCTTTTTGAAATGACAGAAAGAAGGAGGAAAAATCTATTTAAAATGTCTTAAAAGATTTACGAAGCTTTCGTTGTTATGAAACAACTTAGTGAACTAGGAACTAGGCTCCTAACTAACGGGATGCCCGGCAAAGATCGAATTGGAAGTTGGAAGTTGATTTTTGCGGAATGACGTCATTTCGAATTATTCCAGTCAATTCACCCTGAACTTCTGGGTATTGACTGATAAAGTCTAGTGCCAATCGATTAAAAAATGCTCTTGAAAGCGGTTAATGAAAGTATAGATTTACAACTGATAGGGATGCCTACGGCTAGGAGGAAAAAATAAAAAACACTCGGAAAAAGAGATTCGCGATGTAGTGAATAGCCCATTTACGAAAAACGATCCTTTGTACCACGGGAAATAACGAGAAATCACGGATAATCAAGAATCTGATTCTACTTAAAAAATCACCGAACACTAACGAATTTAACAAAATATCTTGAGAAATCACGGACAATCACGGACACGAGAAACCGCGGATGTGCACGAAAAATTAACTGATAATCACAAGATTATTCACTTAATCCGTTTCGTTATTAAAATAACGAAACAGTGAAACGAATAATAACAAAATCACGGAAAATACTCTCAAATTTACGGCCGGAAAATCGTTTTGCACCCACAGTACAAAACAAAACAACAACAACAACAACAACAACAACAACAACAAAAATTACAAGAACTTTCGTGTGTGAGGACTTTCATGGTTCAAACCAGCCCTAACATATGTAAAGAAAATCTGAGACGTTCCAGGATTTCGTGAGCTCGATTTGATACCGCCTATGTAATACAGAATCGTTTCCGGCTCTTTTGATATGACGCAGCTAGTGTACAGTTGGTAATGTCGCCTCAAGGTTCATTTTTCACAGTTTTTCCGGGATTCTCTGAATTCTGAAAGCCCAACTAACAGATACTAATGGACTTTGTATATAAGGTGCAAGTCAAAACAAATGTGTTGCTATTATTGGTCAAAGATTTTGTCTTTGCCCCCACATCTCAGTTTGACAACAGTGGTTTGCTATTTAGAATAAAAGTCAAATAACTTTGATTTGTGGGTTAGTTTTGACCGAGTGTGGTACGCCATTTAAATTTATTCAACTAGATAATCTTGATTGCTCAGTGATCAAAATATGAGTTCGAGAGTGTGTGTGTACGTCGGCTGCTATAAGTAAAGAACAGGTGAGACCTTTAGACGTTTTCGAGTCGTGATTCTTTGCATGTAAGATTCTGTTGTTCTTAATATTTATGTAATTGAGTGAAGTATGATTTTTTTCCTAAAACTCTAGCACAAATATATTGCATAAACCTCAGTCAGTCCTTTCAAAGATATTATTAAAATAAGTGTTGTATTTTTATTCTTTTTGAAACAAGAGCGCATTTCCTCGGTCGGCATTTAATATTGGTGAAGCGCACTTCAGTAGCGATATTTGGCCTGCTTATAGAGCAAGCCAACCATCGATGACGATAAATACGGCCCAATTGAACTCATTGCGATATTATATCTAGTATTGCTATAGCTACTGTGTTATTTATAGAATCACATATACAAGCAACAGTACATTAGGACTACACACGCGGTGGAATTCTTTTATCTTCAAAGCATTAACGATAAGTTTTTGATAGACGTTTTACTCCATTAGGGCAAGCTCAGTACTCGACGATCAATTACCGGAAATTCTCCTTTATAAAGTGATGAAAAAGACAGAAGGTTCCGTATAAATACACTGTAATTAGATTGTGTAAAAGAAACCCTGTTGTTTTCGTGTTTCACTCCTTGGACTACGAAAACCAAGCACTCATTCAGTCTAAAAAGGTAGTTGTTTTACAGCTGCAGTAGAGTTAAAGTGCGCACCGCGTGGGTGAAATAAGAACAATAGTTGTCTCGACTGTGGACACCAAAATACTCGTAAATCACACTCCCTCTTTTCTGCCATTCTCCCTATTATTTCTATGCCCCCGTAGCATTTTTACTTTGTTTGCTTCGGTGCCAGGTTTCACTGAAAATTGAGATAAAAGATGTTATCAATGGTTTGATCACGGCACATTGAGCGCCTGTCTGAAGGTAAACCTGTGCCTTGATTTGGATCGCTTGGTTTTGTCTGCTGCAGGCTTGTGTGGTTGGTGCACACTGAGATAATCGTCGACAAAAGCTAGTACAATCCTCTAACAACTGGATTTAGAAAGGTAACGTCGTATATTTATTCCTTTGTACCGTGTTTGATATGTTTAGATTCATGAAGTTTCTAAAGTTGAATCCGTTATCGCGAGCTGCTGATAGAAACTATGCTGAAAAATTCAGTAAATCTTCATGCAAAAGCTTTAAAAAAAATGGAAATTCTTTTTTTTTCCTGGCCAAATGTGTTGCACAACTT
The DNA here is from genome assembly GCA_011800005.2 of Stichodactyla mertensii. NCBI lineage: Eukaryota > Metazoa > Cnidaria > Anthozoa > Actiniaria > Stichodactylidae > Stichodactyla > Stichodactyla mertensii. The sequence goes on along the minus strand of JAAAQI020130865.1, from coordinate 8,191 downwards.
AGTTTTGTTTCGACGAAAGGAGTTTTGAAATGACAACGCACAACAGCGAAACTCGAAAGTCCAAAGCTCTGACAATAAAAGAGGTCCTGTCAGCCGAATAGGTACCTCATTTAGATTTTTGCACGTGAGGAATATTCACATCACTTTACACTAAGGATATCAACTTCTATTTGTTTTTTCTCTCATTATTTTCGATGAAATCTTAGTTTTAGGCAACTGACTGTAGATGTTTAGGCCACGTTACCACTGATACTTTAATTGATAATAACGCTAACATGACTAACACTATGAAATCACTAAAATAAAACAAAATTACTGATTTACACCTAACATTTCGTCTCTCAATGTGATCAAGACTTGTCTCTGCTTTCGAAAAAAAAGAAGCAAATTTGAAAATTTTGTTCATCACTGCCGGGGACTTGTTCTTTATTCAGGAACTATAAGACGGCAGTGTATCAGCTTGGGGTCTATTAGCAACTACAAGGAAATGTTGCTTTAACCTTTTGTTGACACCCAAGGGTGTTTACATATTAAACCAAGAAAGATCGTTGGCTTGTTTGACAGTCTTTATTTGATGATTTGTCTTTGTTTTGGGTGGGGACTCGGTTTCATAAAGACAAATAAAAATAAAATATAAAATAAAATAAAATAAAAAAGACCATTTCCATAATATTCTATATCATAGGAAAAAATAGCTTTAACCGACTTTTTGTTGAAACATATCATTGCTTCCTTACTTCCTTCCTACAAAGGATGATGAACCATAATGTACTTATATCAATGTGCTAATTTTAGAATTTACAGTTCAATTGATTTTGGCTGGTTAATCAATGCTAACCAACTTGACCAATCACATGGCTTTATTTTGTAACCTCAACTGAATTTAATAGCAGTGACAGTAATCCATGATTTATCTAGAAACAACAAAACTGTTCCTTTCGATAAAAATTGAATATTAGTTCAGGGAATACAAATAATTGAATATTTGATTCATATCATCCGGTAGACCAAGGAGTCTTGTTGTCGCGTGATAACTCATGATAGATTACTTTAAATTCATCGAAAACAGTTTTAAATTCTTCGGGGATTTTCCCCCTTCTTTCTTTCGTTCTTTCTTTTTTACTTTCTTTCTTTTCTTTTGTGAGAGTCGTGACAGAGCAGAAAAACCGTTTTTGGCCTTTCGTTATAAGGACATCTATCCATATTTAAGCTCAATATTATGTAAACACGCTCTTTTGGGGCCAAAGAACAAAATATCAAATGTGACCAAAATTTAATGAGTGCGGTTTAGAGATATAACGCCTTGTACTTTGGGAGAGGTGATATTTTGATGAGTAGAAAAACTGACATTTCCATGAATAACTCCAAGTAGCTTTATTCTAGTTCGACAGGATTTTGTCACAAGTTTGGAGCAACAGTGAAACAAATGAAACGCTTATAGTTTAGTGGCGTATCACTACCAGTTAAATATAAAAAAACCCTGAAAGAAGCGGTCTTGTCGTTTCTCTGCTCTCTAGAGTGTCGCACAGTGAGATTTTTTAAGTTAAGCAAAAAAAGCGAAAAAAGAGAGTTTTAGTTTATGTAGTCATGATAGGCCTTTACCACATAAACATGAAAATGAGGCCTGGGGGCTATCAGAATCAAAAATGGAGGCGAAGTTGACTAGCAATGTCTTTTCATCTCACAAATGTTGTACAGCTGAACTGTAATAGGAATATTACTTGACTTTCCGTGTACTTTGCTTCAGATTCAGATCATAAACACAGTCTTACTGGCTTAATACGACATTACAAAGCAAGCTGCAGTACCATCAAGGTTTCCATTGGACTGTTCACTCAAAATCCGAAAGTTTTGATCCACGGATATTTTCTAGAGAAACTTTGACTTCACTGTTCGCCAAGTAACTGCAGTCTTTCCAATTTACGGGACATCGAGTCATAGTCCTTAGACCTCGTCTTCATGTTTATGTCGTAAAGGTCTATCGAGTCGAGTAACGATCCTGTTCAAGATAGCCAAAGAATTTTAGAATTATGACATTTATTAAAATCAATCCAAAAATGACCTTTTAAGATTTAAAAATCTTAAATCTATTGAACTGTACCAAAGTCAGTTTAGTTAATAGCTTCCCAAGAAACAGTATTTTCTTAGCGTTACACTATAGGTCAATATAGGAAATGAATAATCAATTAATACACCACGGCTCACTTTAAAATTTCGCCGCTTGATTGTATTCACGGCGAAAAGCTATTGATAAATTCAGTTAATCACGCTTAGTCTCGACGAGATAAGTATTCTATGTTGTTCGTATAGTTGTCGTCTCACATTAGGGTATGTTCTTTATGACTTAGTCTTCCGCCTGTTTTTAGATTTTTCTATTTTTGTTTTACCGGTTTCTTGCATAAATTATCAGTGTCAGTAAATCAAAACAGTTAATAGAAAAAGGCACACGATGACGTAAATGTAGTTTGATTTGCAGACATTAGTAATAGTAATAGTGGTAATTGAGATCCTGCTCGAGAAAACTGCTGATCTTATCAACAGTAATCGGCATCAAAGATTTAGTGATTACAAAATTTCATGTTTAGTAATAACGAGTTAAAAAAAAGAAAAATGAATGATAGTGATACTGTGGTTAAAACATGTTCAAATAACCTTGGTGATGATGATGGTGCTGATTATTAATTATGATAATGATGGTGATGATGGATTGATGATGGTGGTGGTGGTGGTGATGATGGATTGATGATGGTGGTGGTGATGGTGATGATGGAGTGATGATGATGATGATGCTTATAATGATGAAGTAATGCTGATTATGAAGGTATGATAATGCTGCTGCTGCTTGCTGTTGCTGCTGCTGCTGCTGATTATATTTCATAATGTTTGGTGACAAAGAATACCGATAATAATACTGTACAGTATGGTTAACTACATATTCAAATGACGATAATAAGGGTAAGGATGATGGAGTGATAATGATAATGATGGAGTCAGATAATGAGCGAGTGGTGATGATTATGAGAGAGTAAGCTATGATGATAATAGTGGTGGTCGTAATTACAATGGAGTGACGATGATAGAGTAATAATGATGATGGTGATGATTGATGATTGGAGTTATTATGATGGCGATGATATGATGATGATGACAATAGTGGATATTAAAAATAAAATTATAACTCTTGTGATGCGTGTAGGGCGCTCTTATCAGCAAAGGGCTCCTAAATCTTGGCGCCAACACAGAGAACCTACCTTGCCTTAACTAGCTGAAACATCACCATTGTAATTAAATGAGTATCCGGTCACTAGGACCCGCAGATATTTTAGTGCAAACAACTTTACGTATGAAGAAGGTATTGTCTGCATCTGTCTTTCTGTGATAACACAAATACAGAGCCTTACCTTGTTGAAAAAGCTAAATTTAAAAAGAGAATCTGACGCGCATGCACACCAGCTTATCACATTCCATGACTAGCGGGTCAATTCAGATGAAACAAAAAGTGTGCGCAAAGAACTGATAATGTACTCCGAACTATACTGAAACTTACACTGTTACTGACTTTGACCTGTAACCTGTAACATTTTGAATGTTACAGGTTCGGAGATCAAATTCACTGCGGGAACGCATCTGCGCTGGTTTATCAGTTTTCTGATCAAAACCTAGGCAGTGTGTAGCAACAGTTGTAGCAGTAGAATTCTGCATTAACCCTCGCGCATGCATTCTGTCATATATCAAAATCTAAATGCATTAATAGATCTCAAACTTAATAGTTTTTTTTTTTTTTTTTTGACGAACGTTCAATCTGTTGCACATACACAATGTCAGAACATTCTCCGTTGGTTATTTCCTGATTCATATGCACTTTTGTCGATTAAATATCAAACAAAACAAAAACAAAGAATAACGATACCATTATTCACTCTTATTTAGACCATAACATTGACATTTTCTGATATTTCCTCGATAATTGAATACAAACATTCGAGCTGACGCGGGCCCTTCAATTGAAACCCTTGATTTAAGCCGGCACTAAAATGTCGACGCCTTGGACCTCTTCTCTTCCTCCTCTCCTTCTCTTCCTCTTCTCTTCCTCTTCTCTTCCTCTTCCTCTTTTCTTCCTCTTCTCTTCCTCTTCTCTTCTCTTCTCTTCCTCTTCTCTTCCTCTTCTCTTTCTCTTCTCTTCCTCTTCTCTTCCTCTTCTCTTCCTCTTCCTCTTCCTCTTCCTCTTCCTCTTCCTCTTCCTCTTCCTCTTCCTCTTCCTCTTCCTCTTCCTCTTCTCTTCCTCTTCTCTTCCTCTTCTCTCTTCACTCTTCTTTCCTCTTTTCTTTTCTTTTCCTTTTTCTTTTTCTTATCTTATCTTTTTTCTTGCTCTCTTGTTTCCAATGCCGTGCAATAAACATCTTCAGCGACCTTCTCTCAGTCAAAAACTAAAAAAAAAAAAAAAAAAAGAAAAAAAAAATTACAAAACCGTTTAGTTTGTGGCTTTACCAAGATTTGAATATAAACTGAAATTGAATCGAAAAAAATAACGGACTATCTTGGAAATCAGAACTAGTAAAGTTATAAAGATTTTAATCTCATAGACATATTATTTCATCACATTCTCTCGAAACGGAAGCTAAGTTGATAACGATATCGCTGAAGAGTGCATACACTTACCTAATGTTTACCAGTTCAGAAGGACATAGTATTAATCTCAGCTTATTATAAAAATACAACATTAACATATAATATAAATGAGCCGGTGAGCATCGGATATATCAGGGGTGCGCGAGTTCCTTTTGCGGTAAACGATAATCGTATTTGTTGTATACGCTGATCTTTTGGGGTTCAGTGAAGGCATAATTCAGAACAGCTGCACGAGTTTTCGGGTGGTGTAGCTTTTTTAACTTGGACCCAGATTTTGACGCCGGTTCTTCTGATCTCTCGCTAGCATATACGGAGGATTTCTCTGGTCTCACCGTTTTCCCCCTATCTGCAAAAATAAACTTTTGATGCGAGTTTTGTTTGATATAGTTACAGAATAGCATAATCGTACTAGTAGTGAGTTTGGAGTGTGTCCTGTACTTGAATAAAGTTTTAACATGATGATACTACACTCGGTGGCTACTGAGCAAGACTCGGCAGCTGTTTCCACTTTACCGCGTACTGACATCGTATCTTTTGAAGCAATTTTTAAAGTGTCGATTTTTTTCCCCCGTTTATGAGAAATTAAATTCTTCCAATTAATCGGCCAAGTTCTTGGATAGGTGGCCTCGACGAGCAACAACAGATCGACTGGATAGAGGATTATTTTATTTATGCGCGACAATCCACTCTGTTTAGGTAAACAAAATATATATCAATCGTTACAGGATGATCATGTTTTGTGATATTTTTTAAAACCCAAGTAAGCTAAACCCATTAAACATTTTGACTTCCACAAACCGCATGTATCCATAAACGTTTAAAAATAATCCCATTAAGATTGTCTGTGAAATTATTACTAACGTATAGCAACAAATATGATAAAATAGGATTAAATGCGACATCGATATAGTTTTGCCGCTTTTATTTATTTGCACGGAATAAGTCCAGATGACGATGATAATGAACTGTAATGCAAACATGCAACATGAAGGCTTTTTGGGTTAATTATATCTGACCAGTAAGATGCCTAACAGCGACACGGGTGATGCCCAATCGATAAACAGCTTTTTCCCCCTCCATTATCATTTACCAAAAAATAAAAATGAAAATAAACACATTTGGAGGAGAAAAAGGGTCTACTGAGACCCTTGAGGCGCTTCTGACTCCATCGATCCCTTGCTCTTTCTAGACGGACAACTGTTAGTCGCCTCTGTGGCATCAACACAATCAACAATCAGTTATCAACCGAATATTTGTGACTTGGAAAATCTCATATGACGTTGCCGGGCTGCAATGAGTACTTGAGTTAATCCATCCAAAGAACTTAAAAGTGACTGCTATAATCCATTAGCATCAGCGATCCAAAGCCTAAAGTAATCAGTAATACTTTGACTTATTCAGCGATTGCTTAAAGGAGACCAAAAGAGTTCTACTGAATTAGCGAGTGATCTAGCAAGGAAACTAAGGATTCACTCGCAGAACGCTTCATCAGAATGTCAAGCAGAAGACGGTAGAAAGACGAAACAATCGCAAAATCCTTCAGAAGTCGAAAAGGTAAAACGATGCATACATAACATTAAGGTTTACCAGTATTTTTGCCTTTTTGATGTATCTTATTATTTGTTACTCGTGTCCAAAGTCATTTTGATGCTCAGAATTTCTGGAGCACCAAAGACTAATAATGTCGAACTACTAACTATAAAACTAGTTTCTTTAATGTAGTGGAGTCTTGTTGTTTCTCTTTTCATCGCGCACAGAATGAGACCGCATATTCACTGTGATAATGTTTACTCTCATTACTTTAGATATAGATATATATATATGTATATACTTTTGTCCGCCTCAAAACATATCGTCCAAGAAGACAATTTGCCGGAATATTTGCGATACTCTTAATAGTGTTTACTAAAAAGTGATATCGATGACAGTGTTTGTTCTTTTGAGGCTCTCAACGACTAACCACAACACGGTATCTGTCAGGCTAAATTTTCTTGGTCATTCGTCGAAAAACAAATTTATGTAGCTATGGTATTTTTATTTGTTTCACGAAACCATCCTTAAGTATACATTTTTCAATTTTTGATAGATTTTTCGTTGAAAAGCGTTTTTTTATGTCTTGTTTAATTGTATTAAAAGATAATCCTGATTCTCTCGACTCTACCGCTTTGAATGAATTTCAAAACAGTTTTGGTGGCGTCAGTCGCAATCTTGTTCATAAGCGAATCGCATTTCGAATCACGTAAAGATTTGTGATTTCACTTCAATTTGTCTCCAAATATTGGATGATGGCTGTGGAGATAAATGGTTTATGTAGTACAAGCAAAAAGGAAAAGAAAAGAAGAGTAAAGAACGAGGGGGAAAAAAAAGGGAAAAAGAAGAGAAGGAGAGTGAAAGGAAGGGCCAAATTATGGTAATTTGAAAGTGCTTTTTCTTTTTTTCTTTCCAATGATTATTACATTTACCTATTTCAGCAATGCTTTATAGCAAAAAAAAAAAATTTTTTTAATCAAGAATCCGTTTGAGCAGTTACCGAATCGAGGGGCAATAACTCAGATTATGAATCAAAATCAATAATATCTCATTACATCATTACTGATGCGCTATCACAATTACTAAGATAGGGTTTCTTTATTTATACCTGGAATTAACTTCGATCTTGATAGTGTTGATTGTTTTTCACGCGCCCAAAAAAATTCATGCAGTGCTTAAAAGGGATAGAAAGTTGAGAACATGAAATGAAGGAATGAAAGAAAGGAAGAGAGAAATAAGAAAGAGAGAGAGAATTAAGGAAGGAAGGAAGGAGGAAAGGAAGGGAGAAATAGAAAGAAAGAGAGAAAGGAAGGGAGAAATAGAAAGAAAGAGAGAAAGGAAGGGAGAAATAGAAAGAAAGAGAGAAAGAAGGAAAGAAAGAAAGAAAGAAAGAAGGAAGGAAAGAAAGAAAGAAAGAAAGAAGGAAAGAAAGAAAGAGAGAAAGAAAGAAAGAGAGAGAGAGAGAGAGAGAAAGAAAGAAGGAAAGAAAGAAAGAAAGAGAGAAAGAAAGAAAGAAGGAAAGAAAGAAAGAAAGAGAGAAAGAAAGAAAGAAAGAAAGAAAGAAAGAGAGAAAGAAAGAAAGAGAGAAAGAAAGAAGGAAAGAAAGAGAGAGAGAGAGAGAGAGAGAGAGAAAGAAAGAAAGAAGGAAAGAAAAACCGAGGAAAAAGAAAAAAGAAAAGAGAGACAAAGTCAACAAGATTGAAATTAAGGGAAAATATCCTCTTACATCCGGACAGAGAAAAAGAAGGCTTTTTTTCTTACTATAACAATTCCTGTACATTAATATCATGAAAGTGTATATCAAGGGAAAAAATTTATTTTGAAAATCACTTATATGAGTAATGTGAAATAGGGTGGTTTTAGTTTTTTGGAATGTGGTCTTCTCAATTCAGAGAAATAAACATTTGAAATACATTATGCAAATGAGATTACGTAAATTCCAGAATGTAATACATTTTGAATTATATTTTATGACAAGTGCTCTGAAGTAAGATAACCTTAAAGTGTACCAAACCATAGATTTCAGTTATAA
>JAAAQI020130854.1:0-13613 GCA_011800005.2 Stichodactyla mertensii | reverse complement strand
CCCCCTGGAAGACCGCATGGCTAATTTGCATTACAATATGAAAACCATCATGGCGGCTATCGTGAATATGGTCTATTGGATGATTGACAGGCACTTGTAAATCAATAGCAATCATATATAACTGCTTCCATTAGCCAATTCAATCGTCACATCTCCCTTACAGTTACCAGCATTTCTACTTTACAATACTACTATACTAAACAGGTTCAACTATTTTCATACAATATACAGGAATATGTAACGAGAACGAGAAGGCACCTTGGAATAAACACGATAAGAGTTTAATAAAGATTATCTTAATCTGTGCGCCCATGTTACTATGAATATATATGTATATTATATTGTTGGATATATTTATCAGTGGTTTCGCCCACTATCAGGCATAAAAATTACAACTTTACATTTTTGCGGAACAATTTCGTGTGCACGAGGACAACGAATCAAGTTTTTGTGACATCAATCTTAAACAAATGACTCCCGGGTCTTAAATAAAATGCTGGGGAAAAACAACAACAACAACAACAACAACAACAACAAACAATACTTGCATACAAATAAGAATTTTATGTTTATCTATTGGTAGTTGGAGTTCCTGTGTGAAGATTGTTACGTAATTGTTGGTTTTCATGTGACGTCATAGCGGCCATGTTGGCGGACCTTTACAAAAGATTTCCAATGAATTCTCTTGTAATATCAACCAACATGGCGGCAGCGTCTTTTGTTATTTTATTCTCTAGGGAATGATTGCAAACCACCTATATTGTACATGTAACTATTGGCCGGACACGTGAGTTGGGGAGTCGGTTTCCATGGAAATTGATCTTCCTTTCCAGGGTATCTTCAAGCACCACGTTGTGCAGTTGTCTATTCGCTCCTCCAAGTTTGGAACAGGATTCTAGTTTTTGAAAATTCTGATTGTTGTCACCGTTAATATTTTTACAAATTGATTTGCCTTTCCTTTGGTGATTTTATATAAACTAGTCCAGGCAGTACATCACGACAAGCAGAAACCTTGTCGAAGAGTAACGGAGACACTCGAAGCACGAGAAAAAACAAAATGACAGCGACACCATGAAATTGAAGACAGCAACTTCGGCAACCGTCACAGACCATCATTTCCCATAAACATATCTTGAACACGAGGAGCGTGTAGGAATATAGTCACGCTTGTGACGAGCGCTACCACCATTCCTGTCACTAAAATAATACGATCAAGAACACGTGACGCTGTTTTCCAGTCTTCTTCCCAGTCCTCCTCGGTTATGTCTTTGTTTGAAACTTGGACTGTTGATGGTGGATCAGTTCTCGTGGATGAACGGTTTCTACGTAAGGTGCCATTCGCCAAACCGTTTGTATGCTTGACATTGTCAAGTCTAGAGTCAGTTCCGCCATCCTGTGCCTCGTGGCTCTGTCGTCTCCGATGTGTTATCGATTTCAAAGTCACGGCTAACTGAGATTCCACCTCCGTGTCGTTGTTTGCGTTCGGGTTCATGGTAACTTCTTTCATCTCTGGTCTTCTTTCCTTTTGGTTGTTTCTTTTCTTTATCCCGATACAGCTTGCTAGTCGTCCCAGGAGAAGGGTTTTCAGCCAGGCCGGCATCTTTGTCTTTGTGTAGTAGAAGTTGAGTACGATGCAAGTTGCTGCTATCGCTAGACCGATGTACGTAATGGCTGACGTGTAGTACATTTCTGTGGATGTAACAACGGGAAATTAACAGGGACGGATTCAGGGGAGAGGTGCAGGGGTGTGCATCCCCTGAAATGAGCTCCTTACAGTCTGTTATGGATTTAATATTACTCCCTTTTGGTGCTCGAGTCCCAATTATAAATGGTGCACCCCTCAAAAAAAAAAAAACCCTAAATCTGTCTCTGATTAAGATCAGTTTATATCCATAATGACTCTAATAAAGGGTCATTTCTTTTAGTCCAAGTTAAGAGCGCCGGAGAGATAGAAAGTCAAGCCAGTTCGGGGGTTAGAGCTTGGGATGGGTGACGACAATACTGATGCGAAGACAAAACAAAGCGTGTAACCTTTCCTGCTCTCCCCTCCCCTCCCCTCCCCCTAAAAATAGATAGTAGCTTCTAGACTTGTACCAATAAGAATGAACCCATCGGGTGACACCGGAAGCTTCTCTGACGTCAGTTCCTGGAAAATGGTCATAGCCATGAGTACCGTGATGCATAGCGAGATTCTTTCCCCAGACTCCGCCGGTAGGATGAAGGTAAAGAAAACCATGCAGGCGATTACAGCACACGGGAACACGAGGTTGATCATGTAATGGTAGGATCGTCTGCTCATGTGGACATTGATGAGAATATCTGCGTATGGGTAGCCACAGCAATCATAATATTTCTGGAAAAGAAAAACGAAAAGATGACCTTGAAAGAGGGCTCATCATCAGCAAGCCGAGCATATACGAGCGCTCAAAGTGACTACCCTGGAGTCATTTTAACACGAAGAAAAAAAACGTAAAATGAGTGAATGGTTTAGTTTTTCTGGTGCATTTTTCTGTTGTCAACACTCAAGATTATTCAAAAAAGTGTTCCAATATCTACATAATTACTTTCAAATGTTCGCTGCAAATAATGACCAATAATTCCTTTCGAAATTCAAGGTCGCCTGGACACTTTACAGAGAAAAAAAGGCCTTTCTCCTTCCGTCTTCTTTAATGGAAATTTTAGCATTTTTTTAATCTCTTATGATTCTTCTCAGTAGAAAGACTTTACATAGTCACGTGATGACCGCCATGTTGAATTTCCCAGAATTCCTTTTCGATACAGTTGTATCCAATATGGCTGCCGTTTGAGCAACGGGTCGTGGGTTTTCACCGAGTCCTTACCATTCTCTTTTCTGCTTTGACCTTCTTGATTTTCCATTCGTTGTTCTCTTGGAATATATTATGGTTTATTCCCGTCTCGTTGTAGTCGATTTCAATATCGATCTTACTGCTGTCGTACGCCCACGAGCCAAACTGTAGATGACAACTTTGGTCGTCAAACGGAAAGAACCGCACATCCATCTTGCATATACTGGAGAAGATTGTTGGAGCGAACCAGGTATGGGTGCCTTGGTCTGTCATGCTGATTTTAGTGCGGAATTTTTCTGGTCCTCCTGCCGCCTCTACTTTCTCATCGCCACTTTGAACAAGAAAAAATACAGTTTTAGTGTGTGAGGACATTAGAGTGATAGAGAATCTATATACACATAAGAAAATAGTTTGGGAGAAGAGTCATGTTGTAAATGTGGTAATACGAGACTGAAAAGCAAAGAAAAGAAAAGCAAGCAAAAATTATTAAAGGAGAAAAAAGAAAAGAAAGCAAAAAGAGAGGGAAGTGAGGAGAAAAAGATATAGAACAAAAAGGAAGAAATAGTAAGCAAAAGAAGAAAAAGAGAAAAGAAAAAGGCCAATAACAACAGCAAAGTCTTTCATCAAAATCAACTTCGACAACAATAAGAACAGCCACCAAACTGCCAGCAATGACTAAAACAACAGCAACAGCAACAGCAGCAGCAACGACGAAGGCAACACAGAAACAGGAGTCAAGAGGAATAGTCTTGGAGAGATAACAAGAAAAAAACCATCCTACATACTTGTTGTAGAGAAGAATGTCCGGTACCCATATCCTTGTAGGTTCTACATAAACTATACTAACGTTGCCGTACTCAGACTTGTTCCACCTGACGTCTGGGTTATACCAACTCTGAAAAGGTGAAAACAAACTTCTTGACTTTGACTAAAAGACTAGGAAAATATTGAGTTTAAAATGCATTTGAAATCATTTCTTCTTGTTTCCAATGTTTGGAATAAAAGATGTATTTATAGATGGAAAAAGGAAGAAGAAGAAGAAGAAGAGAGAAAGAAAGAGAGAGAGAGAGAAAGAGAGAAAGAAAGAGAGAAAGAAAGAAAGAAAGAAAGAAAGAAAGAAAGAAAGAAAGAAAGAAAGAAAGAAAGAAAGAAAGAAGAAGATGCTTCATGGTACATCGTGTTTTTGTGGATCTTATGCGTAAGGGTTGGTGAGTGTGGCAGTGGACTGGGACGATATCCTTGACATAAAATGACACCTCGTTACAAACCAACGCAAAATGAAGAAGCCGCATTTTTAAAAACCTCATTTCAAACACTTTTGTAATAAATAAGATTTAATGATAAATTAGTTAGTAATGACGGCATGAAGTCGTCGAAACGTGTTTTTTCATTTAAATGTTTTTCTAAATCATTACTGACTTATAAGAAAATGAAGAGGTGTTTTTATTAAAATGAACAAAGGCATAGACACGAAGAAATTCTAACAGGAGTAACAAAGAAAACAAAAACCCTTGGATTCCTCGCTGTCCTCGCGCGCATTTCACAAGCAGTTCCAAAGACTCTTCAACGTACAATAAAAATGTTTCTGGATTGAAGATTTTGGAATTTAAAAAAGACTGTTTGATGCAACTCGTGGTCATTTGTTGCTTGGGACGCTGGAGGCAAGATGGGGAATATGTATCAGCTGTTTGAAGATTGTTTTGCCCTTCACTGAAGTCAGACTGTTACAGAATGCTCTCGCTGAAGACCACATCGATAAGGTAGGTTATAAATCCGCCGCGTTGTGTGTTTGATAGTTTATTACGAATTTAGCCATTGTGGTAATTTTTGAACACGTGCAAATATCGGAATTGTCGTTTGTAGTTGCTCAACACAACAACACAACGTAAAGGATTCAGCTCCATAGGAATATTTTGATCAATATTTTATTCGACTAAATCAGGAGTGTGATAAACAACCATACAAAGAGCTTTGCAATGAATACAAAAGATTCTAAAGTAACCTCAGACAGTTATTTCAATCCTCTCCTCGCCAGTCCCCCACGGACCTGAGCAATGCTGGTAACCATGACAATGATGTTATACATACAAAAATATTCGATGCATCATGAGTAAAAATTGAACAATCTTTATAACCAACCTGCTTCATCCACCATTGAGCTTTAATGATGTTGTTAATCTCTTCCTATAAAATATTAGTCAATTATTACTAATAATTTACTGTGCGGACACTCGAACCGTGAACACTACAATTTTTTCAACATTAACGATTAACAGTAATTCAAGGCTTTATATACGAATTTAATGCTTCGTGAGGTAGAGAGCAATAAAGAATCTTTAAAAATAATGTTTAAACATTTTCTCGCACATGAAAAATGCGTTTTAGGAAATGTAGAAAAAATCTGAAGTGTTCACGGTTCGAGTGTCCCCACATTAATAATCTCAGATATTTTTAATAACTACATTTTTACGAGGAAATAACTTTTAAAAATCTGGCAGCCAGTCTTGAAACGATATCAGTAGAAAAGTGTCTTTGACTTACAACTTTTACAAGACGAGCAAGTTTGGCGCCAAAGAGCACCTTGACTGGCATGCCTCCCCCTGGATGGGCGTCTTTGTCGTAGTTCTTGAACACATCGTGCAGTATCTTTTGCTCAGAAGATATCGACTCTGAAGCTGAGATGATATAGGCATGTAGATCATTAATGCTATTTGAATCGGGAATGAACTAGAGGTTAATTTCTTGACCGTAAGATGAAATAAAACAAAATAAAAATGAATGAAACTTAATGAGATAAGATGAAATTAAATAAAACTATAATCATAAATTCAAAGCTCTCCCCCAAGATCTCGCTACGAAGCGTGCAAATGAATCTCGAAAACAAAAACCTCGAAACCTCGAAAACAAAACAGGAATCTCAGATTGTGATAAAACTTCTACTTTCTTTTGTAAAATTCCATCTCAAAAGGCGTCATTTTTAAATTCATAATGGAACTTTTCACGATGCGACAACAATGATTCTTATTGGCTAAAACTAACCGGAAGTGCGCGTGCGAGATCACCTGGTGTCATGATTCATCTATGTTCGTCAGACCAACAAAGATAAATTGGCTGATATGTTTTTAGTTTTTATGATCTCATTAAGCTTCGTTCTGTGCGGGAAGCCAGGACTACTGGTGTGTGAGCTGACACTACAATTCAATTGCGAAACTGGGAAGAACTCTGACTCATCAGGCAGGCATTTTTAGTCAGTACTAAATTAGGGAGATTTACAGATAGCTAAGATGGTTAATAGGGAACTTTTAACTCATTTTTAACAACTCTAAAAGCAGCAGCAGCAGCAACAACAACAAACAAACAAACAAACAAATGAACAAAAACAAACAAAAGAAAGAGCAAAACAAACAAAAGAATGAGCAAAACAAAACGAAAAATGTAAAGAAAATGCGATTCTATTAGTGATTTATTTGCAATGTCTAAACACAGTGATTTCAAAGCCATCACAGTTTCCACGGTAATGATTCTGCGCATGCGTACTAGTGTCTGAGAAATTGTTTTCGCCTAATTTCCAATTAATATAACTATTTATCGCGAGGATTATCTTAGTAATCTTTGTTTAAAAAATTGATATTTGGAGAATAAACACAATGAAATGCGTGATTTAGCCAAGGAGTCTGAAAGAGAAAAAGAAAACAACAACATTAACAACAACCGCTGCCTAGGAACTAAAGAAAGTAAACTCAAACGGCCGTCGGCTTTTGATGCTCGCCTTCAAAGGACTTTATAGTTTCTTTTTGTTTCAGTTATAAAAAAGCTTAAATACTCTGGCAGTGTCACACATTTGTAAAGGTGAATGCCCAATTATGCCACTGTAATTTACCTCTGTGCCTCTTGTTAATCTACCTTTTTTCGCTCGTTCTTTCTAGATTTCTTAGTAAACACATACAGCCAGCTTTATTTACTTCTTGAATATTATTATACAAACAGTAGATAAATCAAATCTATATTGATTTTCATTTGTTTATGCTGAGTTTTAAATTGACAATATTTGTGAAAAGGAAAACAATTTTTTAAAACTTATTTTATGCATATAAGAAAAGAAAATTATTGGCCATCGTGATTTTCCCCTGACTATTAAGATTATAAAATAATTGACTGCTAAAGTTTCTTTGTTTACAGCTTCCTATTCTTTTAGAAACTCAGTAACGTTTTTTTTTTTTCCACTTTTTAATGAAAAGCGACATTTCAGACGATTTTTTACAATTAAACAAGTTCTAAAACTGCCACTATGATTTTAAGCACTCAATGTTATCCACGCAAACGCCTTTTCAATTAGAAATGGTTATCCTTACCTGTCGCTAACGCTAGCTGTGGAGTTCTTGGGAAGATAAAAAAGCCATACACAAGCACGAGAATAAAATATTGACGAGTTCGAGGTCTGGGTGTTTTCTCCATCGATAAATCTTCCACTAGATTTCGACTTTATGTTCCCCAAGAACTAGAATAATCATCTAAGAACCAAAATACGCATAAAACTGATTAGTTTTTAATTTACGCTCGTGGGTTTAAAATTCAGATGATTTTTTTATTTTTAAGTAGAGGCGCCGTAATAGTTTATAAGTAAAGCACTTTTCATAAGAAGTCAGTTATTAAATGAGCTTGGGGGAAATTGTTGAAACTCACCTGCTGTATTGGTTCCGTGTATTGCTTCAATGTCAGTCTTTCTGTTAAAAAAAATGTCAAATTTTATAAGAAATATCCTTACCATAGTTTTATTAACAATCAAGGCCTGTTCGATTTAAATCTTTATGCTAATTTAGACGTTTTCTGTGACAATAATAAGCAAACGCGTTCCTGATTTAATAAGTTTGGTGAAAAACATGAATATCAGTGAGTAATTACGTGAAATTTTCCGAAGTCAATATTATCGCATTCAACGTAGTTTTTGAAGATTTTGATATCCAGAAAGCTAGAAAACGTAATTAAAGCTCTTTTTAGTGAGCTTCGCAGTGTAAAAGATTACGAAATGACTCATAGTTCTTGCACTAAACGACGATCAAATCAATAAGGTGTTAAATTAAATGATAGTTAAAACAAGTCAAAGTTTTTGCGAGGGCGTTAAGTTACCAAGCAATTTGACAGAAATCTTTGAAAGCTTTCCCTTTATTTTAATTGCTTGCCAACAATTGAAAGAAAAGTTTTAATCCCAAAAAGGGAATTTCTAGTACATGCGCGTACAGCACCGTCCATAAAGAGCGCGGAAATCGCTCGCCAAAGCGCGAATATTCCTTTATCGCGATCAAAAGACTGACTCCGAAATGTTTAAAAAGTAGATTATAATTAGTCATTTGTTGATTTTGGCATTTGCATTTAAATATAATCCGAAAATATATAAACATTAAACTTATCGCCGATTAAGATGTAACCATAGAAAGGAATGTGGTTTTGTAAACGTTTGAAATCTCTTCTTTAATTCGTAAGAAGATTGGCCATTTGCTTGATCGAAAATACGATAGAAAACAGTTAGCGTAATTCTTTAAGGAAGGGTAATGAAGATTTTGGTGAGTAAGGAACTCCACAACTTGACGAAGGAATGAAAACTGCAAACGCTTTAAATTATATGTTGTTTTGGTTTGGATGGATGAGATGGATGGATGGATAAATGGATGGTGGATGAATGGATGGATGGATGGATGGATGGATGAATGGATGGATAGATGGATGGGTAGATGGATGGATGGATGGATGGATGGATGGGACGGATGGGACGGATGGGACGGATGGGATGGATAAATGGATGGTGGATGGATGAGGTGGGTGAGATGGGTGAATAGATGGAAGTTTTTATGGAAGAAAGAAAATGGATAGAGATCGAAGTAAACGACACTGAACATTTTACGTAGGATAAGCACTGTAATATACCATACATTAATCAGAAACAGGCTACCAGTTCTCACCTCACCTGCACCGTGAGTCAGCCTCAGCACTAGCTACTAACATTAATAATGACAATAAAGTTCCTCACGGATCGAAAAACTTATTGATGTCTTAACCACCCGACAGGAAGTATTCATCTTATCGATATAGAAAACTGCGATCGGCAAAACCTGATCAAATCTCCGTGGACACTTACTTCTGAAGTCAATGAATCTGTTGCCTTGGGCTAACTGCAACTCGTGCATGTTGAGCAGTACAACATGTAAGAAACGAACATCTAGACTATGAAAACTCTTGTATTAATAGCGGTAATTTACGAAAAACGGCCCTCAACAGGCCATCATCTTGAGCTGAAAACCTCTAGTTTCCGTGAGATTTTTTAATAACTCAATAACTATTCTGACATTTTAAATACACAAGAGTACTATTTCCCGCAATTTGACTACTTCCAACCTCTTGATATTTCACAAAACATCCTCAGTAAACTGTCTTTTTATTTAGTACGACACTAAATGAATGATTCGCGGATATTACCAACCATTTTTAGCCGCAACGCAATGTAAAATAAAATAAAATCTGAATTAATAAATTATAAAAATTAAAAAGGATTGCCTTACCTCAGTAAAGCTTGTAACCATCTGGATGCTGCTCAAAACGGTTTTTTTTTTGTTGTTGTTGTTGTTGTTGTTGTTTGAATTTTATTCAAATTTTATGTTTTTTGGAGTTGAAAAGGATGATAAACGGTTAAGTGTTGATAATGACAAATTTGTAAGTCAAAATTATTTATTTTTTAACACAAAAACTCGACTAGAATATCCTACATTTTCAGTCTTTGCGCACTAAAACATCACAAATAATTCGTCGAAGGAAATACAGCTATGATAAGTCTTCCTCTTTTCAGAATTTACGATATTTACAAGATTTACGCTTTTTTGAACCATAAATATGATCAACATTAATAATTTTTAAGCAGGTGCTTTGGATTTAGTTTAATAATTGAAAAAACGTAATGTTTTTAGTTCCTTTTTGAAAAACAAAAATATGTGCGTACACATTTGTTTATACAAGACCACGAAGAGGAGGGCCGAGTCTTCCAAAATTCTCTAACGATCTTCCAAAAATACAAAATATTTTCGTCCTTTTTTTCTAGCTGGGCTTTTTCTGATTATCTTATTCAATATTGAAATATTCATAACTATCACGATTCAATGCCTCGCTACTTAGCTTTTTTTGCGGGTCAGTTTTATCAGTGAAATACTCATCTGCATGTTCGGCTTTGCAAATTTACCGGGATAAGTTCAATTCAAATAAAGATGGTGTCCTCTAGATCTCCGTCTGGCTTGTGGTCCCGCATTTCTCCTTCATCTCAGTAAAAAATAAAACATGTTTACACTGTACTCACCGTTAACGTTCTTTCAGTGTCCCTCTTGAAGTCTACCGGCTCTCTTCCGAAGAATTCATCAGCTTTTTCGTGAGCAAATAGAAAAATGATATTGAAGATAAAGCTGCAGTATTTTCTTACCAGTCATAAAACATGATAACAATTTGGCAAGACGGTAAAGTTGTAAATGATTCCATCTAACCAAGGACCATGCCTTAAAATGATCGAATAAGATTACAATGTAGCTTATCTTATCTTATGAATAAGAGATGACTATACCTTTTCCTTAAATACCCTATTGAGTTATTTGGCTTACAGCTGTTTATATTACCAGCATCAGTGGATAAAGTCTAGACCAACTAGTCGGACATCGCTATATAACAGTCATTAAAATCTTTGACTGTAAATATAGAAGCGAAATTTGACATTTTAGCTGTGTGCGTGTGGGACAATCAATGTAATCGGCTTGGTGTTGCTCATAAAAGATTCATTTTTCGTAATAGATATATCGTTGCGATGACAGCATTGTGAACTGGGTCTGTTATCCTTGCTGGGGACGCGGTCTCACACGCCGTAATACCTAAATGGGATTGTTACTGAGGAGAGGGTCTTAGCCTAAATGAGGCCGTAGAAGATTAGGTATATTAGAGATATTGAACTCAAGAATGTGCTGCTGTAGAAATAAAATATACCATTCCCGTTCTCATTTCTCATTTTCAATTCCACTTCTATTCCTGATACATTTTCACTTCCACTTTCATTTGCATTTGCATTCACATTCACATTTCCATTTCATTTTTCTCAATCCCATATTCGTTTTCATTTCTGCATTCCGGTATTCCTATTTCTGATATTGCTGGGAGACTGAGGATTATCCTAAATATTCAAAACAGCGATAAGTTGGAATTTGCTCCCCTCAAGCTTTATATGTGGAACCAGTTTTAGTTAAAATAAATAATAAATAAATACATTTTAAAAAAATCAGATGACTGTATGTAACAATGTAGTTTTATTAATTATTTATTGAGAATAACTAAATTATTTGATATTAAGCTACTTTTTCCATAATGTGGTTTTTGTCGGTAATCTTTCAACGTTTATTTCCGTTATAACCCGAGACTTTGAATGTCCAACTAGAGATCTTTGTCTTCGTTTCAATTAAAACTGTGCTTGTGATTTTTAAGGTTGAAGGACTTTTTCCTTATCACAGCTCATGTTAATCACGTACTTGTTATTGAGATCTGATTAGTTCGTTTTAAGCTGAAGCTTTCTGTGATTGGTTAATCATGCGCATGACTGTTGCATCATCCTTTTTAACGGAGCCAAAATATTTAAGAATTAGAGCAAAAATTTGCATTTATTAATATTGTAATTTTCTATTTATTTATTATTAATTGACGCTCGTATTTGCGTGTTTGTCATTGATCACGTGCCAAATAGAATTACGAACTCTGATTGGTTACGACCGAGCGGAACGTCGCTCATTGGTCAATCGTGGGCATGCCTGTTGCATGACTAGATTATCCGGCAATCACTCCTTTAGTAAGGATAAATTATCAATTAATCATTAATTATCTATTTATTTAAATGGTTGAGTATTATAGCATTTCATGTGACGTCATAGCGGCCATGTTGGTTGAACTTTACAAAAGATTTTCAATGAATTCTCTTGTTATATCAACCAACATGGCGACCGTATCTTTTGTTATTTTATTCTCTCAGGAATGATTGCCAAAAACCTATTGTTAATTGTTAATTCCAGCCTAAGACCAATAGCTGAATTGTTAAAATCATGTATTCTATTTGTTTGAATATCATGAACACAATACACGTTGCTGTGACGACGCCATGACGTGTTTGTTTGTTTCAGCTTGACATCGTTATATTTCGTATTGTTCGACGTCTCGAAATAGTTTTTTTTTCCAAAAAGTATTTCCTTCATTTCTGTCGCTTTTCTCCGTCTGAGCTCGACAGAAAAATGATTAGATCTTTTAAGTGCGAGTACCATTTTCTTCCCGCCGTCCAAGACCTGACTGCTCTACCGTCATTTCCTCCTCTCCAAAAAGTTTATTTTGGACTCTTGGCGCTTGAATGAAAATAGCACCAAAAGTACAGACGCACAAAAGGATGGCAAAGAAGAAAATGAACCGGTCAAGGATTCGCGCCGCTTCTTGCCATTCTTGCGCATAGCAATCTATCAAGTCCTTTTCATCTTGACGTTGACAGTTGTCCTGTCCAGCGGTATCGTTGTCGTCATTAATTTGAGTTTCCCGGCTGCTGTTGTGATTGTCATTCCCAGATTCGCGGTCGTGAGAGACTGAATCGTTCTGAAGAAGACTCAACGACTTGAGCTCGCAGTTCCCTTTAATAAAGTGGTCGTTATCATTGGATTTCCCATTTGCTTTCTTAAGGCTACGCCTGAGCAGCTTATCGGATTTCTGACTGTTTTTATTCCTTTTTATGCCGACAAGAGGCCCAAGAAACGAAAATATCAGCTTTCTAAGGTATTTTGGCATCTTAACCTTGCGGTAGTGGAAGTTGAGGATGATAGACGTGGCAAATATTGCAAGACCAATCTCTGCTATTGCACTGGAGTAGTATTGAGCTGAAAAAAAAGGAATAGACTCCAGTTAGACTAGCAATAATTCATAACAAGAGAGCATAAGTAAGAGAAGGAAACTCCTTAACCATGTGAATTCCCGGTTAGGCTATTTTTAGAAACCGGATGCAGTTCACCTTTCGCCTTACCCTATTCCCCTGCGTCAAAAATTATGGCGTTTTCTCATGAAGAAGTTTTGGTTAAGAAGTTGAGAAAAAGTCCAGAAAAAAAGCTAAAATAACAATTTTGTCAATTAAAAATGACTTGTTTTAATGGAGAATGGAACAAGCCTTCTTTCTTCTCTTGTAAAGAGCATTTTGTAGAGGATTTCTTCAGAAAAACGTCTCTGAGTGCTTGTAAAACCTGTCGCTTAGAGCTCATTTTAAGATTTCTCCTTTACAAATCCCGAGAATTCTAACGACTGCAATGTTGTTTTACGGCAATAAATCTTCAAAACATTTACTGAATATTTTTTTAGCAATGACTACATAAAAGCCCTGTTAAATATAAGTAAAGAAAGCTAAACTTAAAAAGTCGCAAATTTTTCACCGATTTTCGTTCAGGGCGAAAAAGACAACTTTATAATAAACGTATTTCGGCTGTTTGCAAGAAGGTTTCCAAACAAACAAGACTGAAGTTCGTAATAACTACTTTGTTTTCTTATAGACTAAAACATGTTGGTATTTTTATTTGTAAATTTTATTGCAGTTAACTTATATGTATTTTTTTCCGATTGAAAAGTAGTTTTTTAACGGCTAAGTAAGCTTAAATCTGAAAACATTTCTTCTCTAAATAGACAACAAAATTCAAAATTTTCTCACCTTAAAACGACTATGTTACATAGATTAAAATGGAAAAGGTGTTCTCTGCCCTTTTAAGCTTCCTTACG
>JAAAQI020130843.1:0-13618 GCA_011800005.2 Stichodactyla mertensii | reverse complement strand
AAAGAATAGGCAAACTTATAGTTAGTAGTAGACTCTAAACCTATTGTTTTCTTTTGTTCTTTATCAACTAGTACAAAATATATAGTCATTTTTCTTTCATGGTCGAAGGAAAATCACTCTATAAGGGCTGACCGTAAAAGAGCAAATGATGTTCTCCTTTCTTATTTGATATTAAATCCGCTAGATGGCTATGGTAATCCAAGCACTCTTTGCCCATCCCTCCATAACATCCCTCCTCATATATTTTACACTAACAATTGTAAATCTCGCTTCTCTTAGGTAATTTACAATTGG
Organism: Stichodactyla mertensii; assembly: GCA_011800005.2. Lineage (NCBI taxonomy): Eukaryota > Metazoa > Cnidaria > Anthozoa > Actiniaria > Stichodactylidae > Stichodactyla > Stichodactyla mertensii. Next base: position 13,324 of record JAAAQI020130843.1, on the reverse strand, counting down.
CTACTTGAAACCATAAACGTACTTAAAGGAAAAGTACGGAAAACAAATACTATATACAACGGGATTTAAAACTTTAAAGCCTGGTTTACACTAGCGTTGTAATCGTTATCGTAAGGCAACGTACGCAGACTCAGTAGCGTACTCGGCTCATTTAACAGTGCTTGTCTTTTTTCACACCTCAGTGATAGAGGGTCCTGAAGGGGGGGTCCCAATCCCATTTCCCAGCCCAAAATTTTACAAAATCCCAGTCCCATTTATGCAAAATCTCAGTCCAAGTTATAGAGTTAGAGTTAGAGAGTTAGAAAAATCCCAATCCCAGCAATAGCTAAATCCCAGTCCCAGTGCATCAAATCCCATTTTCCCAGCCCAAAAGAGGCCAATCCCAGCTCCCATTTTACCCCTTCAGGACCCTCGTGATAAATACGCTACTGAGTCTGCGTACGTTGCTTACGATTACGACGCTAGTGTGAACAAGGTTTAAAAGATCGGGATCGAGCCATTCCCTATTTTTTACGACAAAAAATATAATATGTAGATCTAATTACGATATTGATTATTTGTCTTAATAATAATATTGTATAAAATGTGATGATTATCGCGGTTTATAACATCTGCGACTTCACCAGCATTAACACATTTTTAAAAAACGTCTTTTACAAACGTAAAACCTCCTAAGTTCGGAGTCGTGTGGAAATGTGGAAATTATAGTAGCAATAGTGAGACAAGTACTTGATAAATATTTAATACGGTTTTTAGTTGTGTTTCAAGTGGACATGAAAAGAATATATCATACTACTTGAGCTCTTTGATATTGTTTTTACTGCATTAGTGTAGGTAGGACAGGAGTAGCAGTTCAATCTACTTTTACCCTGAGTATCTCAAAATAGGCAGCAAGACTAACTGCGATTTGGAAAAAAGTTAACTTTTCTTTCTTATTAAATATAAAACAGCAGCTAATTTGAAATCACAAATACTGCACCGTTGTTTCTGGCCACCCTGCTGTTCCCTTTTTTTCACTTATCTCCCTCTCTTAAATCAGTGGTGTTTTTGAAGATAGTGTATCGTGCTGAATTGGCTTTAATTTAGCATCACTCAGCATGATTATAATAAAGAATAGAGAGAGAATACGTCTTGTTATATAACACGAAATAGCTTTTTCATATTATTAACTATTATTGATAACTGAAATAGAAAAATTGTTATAGAATCGCAAACGTTGCCGTCCAGCTATACTTTATCTCAAGGATTATAATAGTCTTGTTCATTGACTGAGATCTGTGATGTGATCATCAATTATTCAACTATATCTTTAACCATCAACGCTCATTCATCATTCACTGCAAGAGAGTCAGTCACGCGAAAACCAACTTCCGGACCTCAAGACGGAAACTTTCTTTTGCGAATTAAAACTGTACTAGCTAAACATTCAAGCGTTTTGCGACAACGACTATCTTTTAATCGTAACGTCAGATGCTTAAGATCGTTCCAATACTCGACAAATTGCTTTGAGACTGGGAGGTGGTTGTCATGGTTACCGTACACGAATAACCGATTCTACATAGATGGGAGGGAAATGTCTGGAATATTAGTAAGAAAAGTTGCATTTCTTTTATGTCTTGTCAATTGGACCATTTTTAAAGGGTTACATCTTCGTGCCATTCTCGATTGTCATTTGATCTCCCAATCATTTCATATCTTTTATACATGAAAAGCCGACTATTAAGAAAATTTAATAATTCCTTATCTTTTGTCTCGTCGCATATAATTTCTAACTACGTTAGACGCGGCTTGTGTCAACAAATTTCAGAAGTATTACCGAATCATAATTAAGTCGGTTCCAAAACTGGAGAAGGATCCACGCTTCTATTCATTATCATCAAAATATAATAAGGATATTTTATCCGAAAACAATTTCCAAAGCAAATTCTAATTTGGTAAGTGTAAGTGTGGATGAATCGCAATATCCGCCAACCGATGTTGATACCAAAGTGTGAGTTTTAATTAATCGACTTAATTGATTGCGGACATTGTAAATTACAGATCAAGCAAATTCCTCGAATTCAAAACATTAATTCCAGACAAACAGTCAATAGCTTTTCACTCAGATGCCAAACGAATGAATATAAAAATACATAAAAAAAGTTGCTTGTCTTTAACATTTGGGATTAGACTGTACCTTGTGGGGTAAACAGTGGTTTCTTAAATTCATATCTCACTTACTCTGGATTATGAAGGCTAACCTCAATGCAATCCACTAATGGAGATAACGAGTCAGTATTAAATTAGAAAAGATTACGTATCTACGGTGGGAATGATCGAGAAACCCACAACCTTGGTTGTCTTATAGTTTGGTCATTTATAAACGCATCTTTCAGAAAACAAATTGTTTCTATGGTGTTGCCAGCTTGACGCACAAGATTAATTGTTTGTGACAAGATTTGTGATGAGAATTCTTCTGGAAAAAATCTAAAGGATCATCTCTGCTTAAACAATTAAAATGTGCATGACTTTTCAACTCAAGGGATTGACAGCACTGAAAAAATTCTAATCCTTTTTAATTTGTATCTATGTGGTAACGCCGAAAGAGGATTGCCAGCCCACGGGTCGCACAAAAAAAATTTATACTACTAATTAATTTTTTATCTAGAAACATGGACCACAGACTAATGGATGGGGAAAAAAGAAATTAAAAATACCACTCACCGTTAAAGCAATACAACGAAAGGGTGCAGTGGTGACTCGGAAATGAAGTGGAAAAGTGTTTATAATGAAAACAAAAGGAAAGGAAAGGAAATGAATGTAAAAAGAAATGATTGAAAACCTCTACCTCGCCAATAAAAGCAATTCAACGAAAGTGTATAATGCCTATATGTTATATAGTTTTTGGAGATGCAGATCTTTGAAAGGCAAAAACATTGTCAGAGTTTTCTCATTTCAGTAAGAAGTCTTCTCCGCTGATTAGGTCAAAAATGTTGTTTATGGACTTGTGGTTTTTCTTTTTTACAGCTGAGTAACACTATAAAGTGCACAACAGTTCGATGTATCACGCAAACGAATAGGACATCTAACACTTGTTTAGGAATTTATTTCTTTGATATATTTCATGCTCAGATTATCAATGGACCTTTTAGATTTGAATGAACTTTGTGTATACGATAGGGGTACACTAGTGGGCAATACTCTAGACATTCATATACAAATTTAATACCTAATAGCAGAATAATAATACCTCTTGAACATGTACATAGGCGAGAAATGTCAGATCTCTTACTAAGATAGAATTTATGGAATACTTTTGGAACTGTAAATGCAAAAAAAAGATACAAAATGGTGGGACACCGTCCTGCTGCCATACTATATGTCACAACAAGAAGGGCATTAGGAGATACGAAATAGGCAGGGCATGTACAAGGGAGAAGGACTCATTTTACATTTCAAACTATAATCATTTGTCTTTTGAGATATTGCGGATATACCATCATAAGTAAAAGCATGCACATATGAAACTGATAAACTGATATGGAACAGACGATCTCATTTTACTGATAACTTTGTTCGTTTTAATCAAAACAGGGGGAAATGTTGACGATTTCCAAGAAGATTTTGGACATGCCGCCTTTATGATGTGTCTACGGCTCCCTCAAGGAAAAATACTTCAATCTCTAGGGAGTTCACTGTGCGACTTTCTAAACAACCTGGATAATTTTGTGGACATCTTTACACAAGCGCACGAGCTACACGACGCAAAGCCTCCATCGTTCAAGTGCATTGTTTGCGATGATGGCCAGTGTTTGGAGTTGCATTATTACTCCAGGAGGCATGGATGGGAATCGTGCGTTACTGGTGCTGTTAAGTGTGCTGCTAAAGTACTTTTTAATCTAAACATAACTATGACACTTGTACAAGACATAGATGTTGAAGATCATTCGTATGGCAATATGGACCATTCTGTATTTGAGATAAGAAAAGAAAGGGAGGGTTTTGAGGTTAAAAAGCACGCTCATTCGACTTCGCCGAGCGATTTAAAAATTAGTGTGCCAACCCTGTGCAGTGCATTTCCTTTTCATATAATATTTGACCAGACCATGGAAATTCAACAGCTTGGTGTGGCACTATTGAGACTAATAGGACACTCACTGGTACAACACGGTACAAGCATGTCCACGTATTTCGAACTTATTAGACCGGAAATCAGATTTACTTTCGAGTCAATACAGTCCAGGATTAACGGATCATTCCTCTTACTGCTTAAATCTGCGACGCAATCGGACACTGTCAAGGACAAATTAACAATGGAACTTAAAGGACAAATGATACCCCTTCCAGAGTCGAACTGTATTCTATTCCTTGCTTCTCCTCTCGTGAAAAAGTTAGAGCAGCTCCAAGGGCGCGGTCTGTTTTTGAGTGACATACCGATACATGATGCTACAAGGGATTTAGTACTTGTTAGTGAGCAGGCTCATGCGCAAGATGGACTCAAAAAGAGAATGGAACAGTTGCAAACTGAACTAAAAGAGGCTTCAAATGAGCTCGAAGAAGAAAAGAAAAAGACAGAAGATCTACTTAGTTCCATATTCCCACAGGATGTAGCGACCAAACTTATTGATAAGCAGCCTGTGCCCGCTCGATTTATAGAAAATGTAACTATGCTATTTAGTGATATTGTCGGGTTTACGTCTATATGCGGTAAATGCACTGCTATGGATGTTGTGGAAATGTTAAAAGAACTATACACTAAGTTTGATAAACTCTGTGGAGAGTTTGATTTGTACAAGGTAAGAAGAACAACAGCAATTCTGCTAATGTACCAACCCAATTGGCACTTTTCCCAGCGCGCCTTTTGTCCCAGTACGGGACTCTGGGTGATACCATCTGCTTCACGTTTCTGATTGGTTCAACTCTGCTTAGCCAATCGGCACTTTTTCCCAGCGTACCCAGAATATGAGACTGCGCCGTTTTTGAATGGTTCCATACAACAACTGCCTGTTTTTGATTGACCAATATGACAATGACTATTCAATGGTCTCGTCCCGACATCCTTCTTTCCGGCAACCCAAAGTATCCACGTTCTGATAATAAGAATGCCCAATCAATAGGACAATCAAATTCTCATGATGGAATTGGCACCATTTATGGGAATTTGCCTGTTGACATTTGCTTCTCAAACCTTCCTCCCTAGTAGGAAGGAGGGTGATATAAAGCAGTCCCGACACAGTGTTTTAGAATTCCTTTATTTGTAGGTTGAGACAATAGGTGATGCTTACGTGGTGGCAGGAGGAGTACAGAGTTTGTATGGTACTGCCGACGATGCGTATAAAGTAGCAAAGATGGCTTTGGGTATGATGGACTTTCTAGAAAATACATTGTCTCCAGAGGGACTGCCCCTTAAGGCAAGTATACTATCAACCATCTACATATATTTTATACCATCGAAGTCAGTCAGGTCTGAGAAAAAACTGCAACAGCTAATAAGGATTGCGGCTGCCGGGAAAAGATAAATAATGATCATAACTGTTATAGTCTACAAGTAAAATGGCTCCTTTATTTTGCAGATGCGTATTGGCATCCATACAGGCTCGGTGCTCTCCGGAGTAGTTGGAACCAAGATGCCACGTTATTGTTTATTTGGTCACGATGTTACCCTCGCAAATAAAATGGAATCCGAAAGTGAAGCGGGCCGAATCAACATCAGCCCAACAACTTATGAGTAGGTTGCTTTAGCTTGTTCAAGCTGAGTTTTATTGCCAATATGAATTCTTTAACCTAGTTCAGGGGATAACGAGTTGGAATAAAGGGGAGGAAGGGGGGCAGGCTTAGAAAAAGCTATAAGTGTTGAAAACTTATTTGCGACATTATCTTCTCTTATTAAATAGGATTTGGTACATGGACAAACATTCTAAAAGTATATATTTGCGTTGCCAGATTAATCCGCCATGACAAAGGTCTAAATTTTATTCGAAGGCCAAAATCTTCGCTTCCTGATGGATTCAAAATGGACAGTATCTCTGGAACTTGTTACTTCCTAGAAAGACTGATCCCTCCTCATCCTGACAACGAAACCCCTCTTTGGCAAAAGCTTGAATCTACAAGAACTTCAAGAAAACGATCTCCACCTTCGATAGGAGAGCAATCTAGTAACATTTGCAACTCCGCTTCTGTTCCCACTATGTGTAGTAAGTCTGAAGTCACAGTCAACGGTGGCAGTTTTTTATATGACGATAAGAATGGAAACTGTTTAAAAGATGCACCAAAAGAACATTTTCCCCCAGAATGCTTTAAGGAAACTTCAGTTTAGAGATTAAAATTGAATTAAAATTATTATATAGTTGTAATCCGTCTTGGCTGGCCAAGATCAACATCTTGATTTACAAGAGTAGAAGGAAAAAGCTATTCCTATATAATGCTGGAGATATCATTATACAAAATATTTTCCAAAACGGCAGGTTTACAATACATTTACTGGTAAATCAACTAATAAAGAAAATATATTCTAAAACATATCCCATAAAATTTGTACTAAAATCCAATAAAATTTCTTTTCATTGGTTACTTGATAGAATCTTATGATGTTATTACTATAGACGCTAAGAGATTCAAGGAAAATTCATTTCCTGACTCGGGAATTCCACGTTGAATTTCACGAGAAAAACGATCGTTTTTCTCGTGAATTCAACGAAGAATTCCCGAGTCAGGAAATTGAATTTTCCTAATTTGTTATATCTTACAACTACCATTGCACAAAATATAAACGATGCCTACTTAGGTTTGCACTTGATCCTCAAGAATTACGAATGAAACCGCGCAAACACTTTAGAGTCAATCTTAGTAATTTTGTAGAAAACATAGCTCATATTTAATATATTTTGTAAGCTTGTAACACTGAAGCGCGAAAAGCATCCTGAAGAACATTAACAAATATTCGCCTGACGGATTTTTTTATGCATCGCCATTTTTCAATGTTGCTGTTAGCCTTCTGTTGGACATTAAAAGCCTGGTTCTCACTAGCGATGCAAGCATAAACGCAAGCAACATACGCAGACTCAGTAGGGTACTGCTCATTAGCAGTGCTTGTCTTTTCTCACACCTCGGTGATAAATGCAGTACTGAGTTTGCGTATATTGCTTGCGCTTATGCTTGCGTCGCTAGTGAGAACCAGGCTAAAGTAAGGCCCAGAAAAGTCATAAGGCCTTTGCGAACATTGCAAGATCGGCATAGAGTAGATTTCGTATGACGGTGAAATGCTCACGGCCGTAAGCGTGCCCTTCCGCGACCGTAATGCTTTCTAGAATTTTAACTTGTCTTGCCGTGCCTTGCCGTGCCGCGCCCGTGTACGTGCCGCGCCGAGCTTTTCACAGTCATAAAATCTGCTCTAAGTGATGTAGTCTTCCCTATGTAATAACTAACCGCCTTAGTGCCATTGCTGATGCTGCAGCCAAAGGACGTTTAATGAACTTTTATGTAGTATCCCCTTGCTCCTCTAATGCTCAGGCAACAATGATATGGAAACTGGCAATGGTTCCTGAAAATAAAATATGGCCATTCATAGCTATTAAACTGAAAATTTTGGGGAAATACATGTTTCAGTGCCCTTTGGACTTTCAGAAACTGCGCTCTAGCGAATATACACCTATTTTATAAGAGGTTGTCACAGCCAAAAGCCAACAAGCGACAAGTTGGGACCGAAAGCAAACTCTTGGTATCGTATTAGCCGAGTTTTCAGGCACACTTTTAAACTTGCAGCCTGCTAAGTAGTGTAGAAAGACAAAAATGGCCACGTTTCAGAATGGATGAACTACTGAAATCACCCGAAAACTTTTGCGGCCTTGGCTTGTTGTTTTCCGCTGCGAAAACTACGTTTTTTTGTTTTTTTGGTTTTTTTTGGAAATAAGTGTACATTGATTTTTATGTCAGGTGGCGCAACAATGCAAACAACCAAACAGAAATTTGTTTATTAGAAAACTCAGCACACAACACATGGAAATACGGAAAATACAAATCCGCAGGGGAAAAAACCCTGGATTTATCTAGTCATAACTTCCGCGATACCTCATTAATCCTAGCTAGGGGATTGGGGACGATAATAACGTAGATATAATTAAGAGGTCGGAACTCGATGCCATAAAATAGAACTACCGCCGTTTTGAATATCAAATAGAATTTCAGTCATTCGTTTAATGTGCCGAAATCGATTCGAACCGGGCGCACGAAGTGGAGTATTCAGTAGAGTAAAATTGTAGCCTTCAGTCTATCGTTTTACAGTTTGCAAAATGTACGGATTCATAAATCGCGCGCTTCAAGATTTGGTCGTTCGAGACTACGGCTTTGATGTTTGGATAAATATTTTGTAAGTCGACTTCAAAACTGTTTCAACGAAGTTAATTTATTGACCATTTAAGACATTCTCATTTGTGGTGTACTTGCTTTCACGTTTAGAAAAAGAGCAAACGTGGATCTTGGTGAAGCAAACGAATTCAACGAGCGGCGGATTTACGATGATCAAAACACGACCGACTTACTGACCATAGCGGTGGAGGTTTTAGGTAGGACGCCACTCGACCAAGATATGTGGGCACGAGTTGATGTTTAGTTGTTAGCACAAGAAATACTATCATATTACACTACATAGAATAGAGACCTTTACTTCTCAGCATGAGCTGTAACTATACGTTTGAAAATGCGAAATACACATGTTCCCTCAAAAAGAAAAACGCAAAAGCCAACCTAAAGTAAATAATTTGCGTATTTTGGACGCTCTAATAATTTTTAATCGGGACAAAATGTTTTGTTATTTCGAAGGTAACCAAACGTTTCCAACTTTATGATATTACCTTCGTGTCTTAAAAGAAAAAATTACGATTGTCATAAGATCCTTGAAACAATGAAATGGTTGTGTCTGTCGTCTCTTGCAGCAATTATGTACTTAAATGTACAGTATTCCTTTTATTCGTCTCCATAGTAATTAACGTTGCCGGTTTAAAGGTTGTTTAGCAAAATAAATATTGAACACTGGAATCGAGTTATTGCTGCTCTGCTGGGATATTTTTTTTGAAGGGGAGAATATGAGACCAAATGGCTTTTCCTATGCTGCAAATTTCACGTAGTATTGTACACAGTTTGCAGAGTCTTTCTACCCTCAGCAGGAAAGCAAACTGGCAAACTGTTTTTAAAAAGGGGTATCCGTCTCAAAACAACAATTCACTTTCAATATCAATTTGAAACTTATTTGAACTCCTTAGGTTGACTGTTACCTTTTTTTCCTGGTGTGGTAATACTACCAGTCATAATATATTAACTAGAATGTCAGGAGTCGAAATTTATCTTATTGAAAATTTATAAATAACATCCATGAAACTGTTTTCTAGGTGTGAGCAAAAATTCCATACTGGAGAGTTTTGGTGCAATGTTCTTTGAACACTGCCAAAGATCTGGATATGATCTAATGCTCGAAACCCTTGGAGGAACACTAAAAGACTTCTTTAACTCCCTGGATGGATTACATGAGCAAATGCTACTTCTTTACCCTGGCATGCGACCACCTTCATTTAGAGCCAAAGAGAGCAAGTATGGCAGGAGACTGGAAATATATTACAGTTCTGAAAGAACTGGTTTAGAATATCTGGTTGTTGGACTGATAAAGACAGTTGCAAGTAAGCTCTTTGGAATCAGTGTGAATGTAAAGGTGTTATCTTGTATAGACACAGACAATGAATGGTCAAAAATCCTGGTATTGCCTCAAAGTGATCAAGACCTTAATTATATTCTCCCAAGAGATGTAACCATGCAAATGAGAGAAAAAGAGCTGAGCCTCATAACATTAGGCTCTAGAATAAGTAGTGCAACATTTTGTCGGGCATGCCCATTTCATCTCATGTTTGACAGCAGCATGGTAATCTACCAGTCAGGAATATCTGTTTGCCGAGTTTTACCAGATATTAAAGTGGGTCACACAAAGTTTCAAGAGATATTTGAGTGTGTTAGGCCACCCATAAAACTGACATTTGCAAACATTCTAGATTTTATCAACAAAGTATTTATTGTGAAGACCAGGGAAGGTTTATTGGATTCAGCATCACTGACCACAGTAACAGAAGATGACTTTGGTAAATTGGAGTCACCATCTATGAGGTTTAGAGGACAGATGCTCTATCTTCCTGAATCTGACAGCATTGTATTTCTGGCATCACCTAGTGTTGTAAATCTAGATGGTCTAAATGAAAAAGGTTTGTTGACGTCTTTTTAAGTTCCCATAAATTGTCAGCCTGGGATATCAAGACCACAATATTAATATGGGTAATTCCTTTTATTAAGCAGGTGGCATTGGACCTTAACCTAGGAAAATTTGTATTCTATTATCCAACAGTACTTTTAGTAAAGTATAAGTAATAGAGTAGCATTAGTACCAGTTAATAACACTTTCTCTACATATAACAAAATGTTTGTTGTAATCTTTTTTCAGGTCTCTATCTTAGTGACATCCCCATACATGATGCAACAAGAGACCTGATATTATTATCAGAACAACACAATGCTGAGTTCAAGCTTTCACAGCGTCTTGAAATTTTAACAGACAAACTGCAGCAAACATCTCGTGAGCTTCAAAGTGAACAGCAACTTACTGACAGGCTTCTGTACAGTATACTGCCAGCCTCTGTAGCAAATGATCTTCGTCTCAGAAAACCAGTTGTGGCAAAGAAATATGAAATTGTGACCATCTTGTTCAGTGGTATAGTGAATTTCACCTCATACTGCAATGAGATAAGGGAGCCAATGGAAATTGTTGAACTTCTTAATGAAGTATATGTTAAATTTGATAGTCTTACTGACAACAATGACGAAGTATACAAGGTAAAGAAAAAAGGGAAAAAATGCAGGCAATTTTTAATTCATTTTATCCATAAAAGCCAACAAGTTTTGGCTAGAGAATGTATTTATATATGCTCTCATTGGCAAACCTTATTACTGTCTTGCCAATATAATAAATGTCTTATTCACTTGCTTAGTCCTCACGTAAGTTATGGAACCTCAATTTTTCCCACTTTCTTAGTCTTGCTTGTGCCATAATGCAGCAGAAAAAACTAGGACCATGACTTACAGTATAGCCCTCATGCTCAGTTAATAAGAGGTATGTATTTTCTAATCCATTCTGCAAATTATCTACTTAGGTTGAAACAGTGGGTGATAAATACATGGCTGTCAGTGGATTACCAACAAAATGTGACAAGCATGTGGTGAACATAGCTGAACTTGCACTGGATATGATTGATGTTGTTAAAGGAGTAAATGCCAGAGGATCACAATTACAGGTTATAAATTTGCTCTTGTAATAACTAAGGCCCTAAAAATAATATTACAGCACAATTGTCAATAAACTAATCAATTACCAACTAATTTTGATATTTTTCACATTAAGATAACTATTGGAATTCATTCTGGTGAGGTTGTGGCAGGTGTTGTGGGACAAAAGAAGCCTCGCTACTGTTTGTTTGGAAATACTGTTAACCTTACAAGCCGAACTGAGACAACTGGACTCAAAGGAAAGATAAATGTTTCAGAATATGCATACAGGTAATTTCAATATGATTAAAACAAATTTCTATTATCAGTATTGTAGTTTGAAAATATCCTATGAGTGGATAGATGACAAATACATTGAACAACATACCATATCCATACTTATGTCAACACCCATGAAGATCAACAATTAAGCCAAGGTGCACACAAATTTCTGTTAAGGCCTGTTTACAATAGCAATTTTGTTGCACAACTTGAGCAGTGATTTCAATGGCAAATTTATTGTAACCCAAATTCCTTTTGTTTGCACTAAATCTTGAGCATGTTTGAATTTGTGGCAACTTGTGCATGATCTGTCACCATAAAATCTCCATAAAACTACAGCTCAAGTCACATGACAAAATAGACCTCTTTAGCTTCATTGTTTGTTTACCCATTTCAGACTATGTGATGTCACTATATGTTTATATTTTAACATGCTCATCATAAAAGAACAATTCCCAAGAGAATGTCACATGATCTGAAATGGGCAATTTGCATACAAAGCTAAAGAGGTCTATTCTAGTATAAATGGTCCTTTACAATTTGACAGAAGAAGCAATTGACAATTCCTCTTCCCTCTGCTGCCAAAAACTAATCTTATGAGACAATCTGTTTGGTTTCATATTACAGACGTTTTTATCTGAGGTGCATCCAGTCTACAACTTGATGTCTTAATAATCTAAATCACTTACATGAATTTATCTTCATGATCAGGTGTCTTCTTTGCCAACCCCATGACAGATTTGTTTTCAAAAGAAGAGGACCTGTTGTAATGAAAGGAAAGAAAGAGCCAATGGTCACCTATATCTTAACAGAAAAGAAAGCATAAATCCTTATGTATACATTTAAACTTGTATTTTTAAAGCAAGGATTAGGAGGACTCAAGATTAGGTTAGGCCATATTAATCCACTTCTCAGACAAAGATCCCAAAACAACTGCTTTATACTTTAATCCTTTGTGTGAAAAATGTTGATCTTTTTGAATTGTAATTATTCAGTACTTTACTTTAATTGAGAGAGAGGAAAAAAAATAATTTTTATTACTATCGAACTGCCAAAATATATTTTCTTTACTAATAAAATTTGCTTGCAGTCTGGACTGGAATTCAAGACTGATCAATGAAATGTCTGAAATCTTTTTAGCTTTACTTCTGCCATTTAATATACAAAATATTTTATTGACCCAGCTTGTTTAATCCAGATAGTGTGGTATTGGTCTCATTCTTTTTTGCATTTGTCTAAACCATGCCTATGGCTTGGTCCATACAAATGTAAAAATGAACTCAACCAATATCCCCCTATCCAGACCTCCTTGCATTTGACTAATATATGACCTCTGTATGACAATGAGAACGAATGCTATACTTTGCATGGTTTCATGTGTTTGGAAAGAATCTAGATAGGAGCAAGTGTGGCGTAGTTGGTTAGTGCGCCGCCTGCTAAGGGAGAGGTCCATGGTTCAATCCTTAGTGACCTCATATTTGTTTCGACTTCTACTTTAAATACCCTTTAAATGGAGCACTGATGGAGAAAGGGGGATAAAGTGCGCACTGTTGGTTTCCATTGATAACTGTCAAGACTGTGCGATTATTAACCATGGATTTTAGTAAGGCATTTGATAGTGTTAAACATGATTTGTTATCTGCTAAGTTGAAACAGTTATCTTTAAATCCTTACATTGTTAACTGGTTTCATAGTTTCTTATGGGGTAGACAACAGCGTATATTATTTAATAACCATATTTGTAGTTGGAAAGATGTTAACAAGGGTA
>JAAAQI020130832.1:0-13620 GCA_011800005.2 Stichodactyla mertensii | reverse complement strand
TTACCTCCGTGGCGCAATGGATTAGCGCGTTGGACTTCTAATTCAAAGGTTGTGGGTTCGAGTCCCACCGGAGGTGTAGTTTTGTTTTGGCTTTTGAGAATTGGTTTGTCACTTACGTTTTATGGGGTACCATTATCTGGAGTCATTCATTTTCCTACTCCAATCCTTTCTTATGACATCATGGCGGTTATGTTGATTAAATTTAACCAAATATTTGTCTTCCACTTATTTCATTTTATCAACCAACATACTGGCCATGCATGTCTTCGTTTGTTTTCTTGGGATCAGCAGATTGCAAGTCAGCAATTATATACCCTTTGCACAAAATACCAATCTTTTTTTCTTCTTCTTCTTTTTTCTTTCTTTCTTTTTTTAAATCAATCATGAAACTCATTCCGATCGGTACAGTGTGGCTCCCCTAGCTTGGATTGCCCTTAGTAGAAGGCGTCTTTTCACCTTAAAATCAAATGACAACTCTATCATCTATTTTGTGGGAGAGGAGCGTTAACAACATCCTTACCTCCTTGGCGCAATGGATTAGCGCGTTGGACTTCTAATTCAAAGGTTGTGGGTTCGAGTCCCACCGGAGGTGAATTTTTTTGGTTTTGTTTTTAAAAGAACTAAGAATTGGTATCATTAGATAAACCATTGTCTGAAATCCATCATTTAATTTTCTTACTCCAATCGGCTTCCTTCTGACGTCATAATAACAGTGGTCAAGAGGTTGAATGTAAGGGAACATTTGTCATTATCACTATTATTATGTCAACCAACATGGTGGCTGTCTTTCTTGGTCGATGATTGCAAACCAGTAATTAGAGACCTCTTACACTGAATCAATCAGAAGGTCAAGATCAAACAACTTCATCGTTTGTAAAGTTTTAATGGTTTTTAAGGAGTATTCTCATTGTTTTGAAATTACCTCTTTCGCTTAGATTGGACTGCCCTTAGTAGACGGTGTCTTTTCACTTATGGGAGAGAAGAATTAACAACATAGTTACCTCCGTGGCGCAATGGATTAGCGCGTTGGACTTCTAATTCAAAGGTTGTGGGTTCGAGTCCCACCGGAGGTGAATTTTTTTGGTTTTGTTTTTAAAAGAACTAAGAATTGGTATCATTAGATAAACCATTGTCTGAAATCCATCATTTAATTTTCTTACTCCAATCGGCTTCCTTCTGACGTCATAATAACAGTGGTCAAGAGGTTGAATGTAAGGGAACATTTGTCATTATCACTATTATTATGTCAACCAACATGGTGGCTGTCTTTCTTGGTCGATGATTGCAAACCAGTAATTAGAGACCTCTTACACTGAATCAATCAGAAGGTCAAGATCAAACAACTTCATCGTTTGTAAAGTTTTAATGGTTTTTAAGGAGTATTCTCATTGTTTTGAAATTACCTCTTTCGCTTAGATTGGACTGCCCTTAGGAGGTGTAATTTTTGTTTTGCCTTTTTACAATTTCCCAAGAAGTTGGAAAGAGGCTTACTATATGCCCGGGGCTATATGCTGCTGTTCTTACGAACCATAAAGCATTTCGTTTAGGCTAATTTGCATCACATTTGAAGGGCACTTTGCATGACCACAATAGTTTTCATGTGCAGTAAAGGATAACAAACTATTGTATTTATGCAGTGTGTCCTCAAAGTCGAGAGTAAGAAACCAGTGAATTGATCAAGCAGTTTCTTGCCTTCAGTTAATTCATTGAAGCGGAAAAAAAATTTTTTTTTATTCGTATGATATCCTCGATTTCATGTATTAATTCACAGGAAACCGCTGTACGGTAGATGTGACCTGCCGAACCATAATAAGAGCTATTCTGTCAGCCTACAAAGAATGTTCTTATCAATCGTGATCTAAACCGAGATATTTATTACTATGACCTCCATATCATGTTTTCGGTCCAAGACCTCCCAGCAAGGCTCGGTCTTCATCAAGTAGTCAAGCATTTCCAGATAGTAAGCTGCCGATAACTCAGTATCACGCTGTTGTTTTATGCCAGTGTAATCCATAGCAGTCCCATTTTATTTTATTCCTTTAATTTATTCATGCATATATATTTTCTTGGAAATTCTGTATGCTATACTAACTATATGCCATTTGTAATTATTTCCAAGAGAGTAATAACAAAAGACAAGGCCGCCATTTTGGATTTGTTCGAGACATCCAAAATGGGGGCCTTGACGTCACAATCGTTGTTGACCATGCAACACCTAAGTAGGTACAGGTACATCTTCTATTGTTGCTTTACCATACTTCCCAAACAGTAAACTTCAGACCATACATCATATACCTCAGAGGACTATCATTTATTGTGGCGTAGAGGAGTGGGGGTGGGCAGGATTTTGGACCTTGTCTACCAAACATCTCATACCCCCCTCCTTCTCTCTCTTTCTCTCTCTCTGTGGAGAGCCAAAATTTTATAACCACCTAAAACCTCCAAGACAGTCATACTTTCAGCCTCACACCTCTGCAGCTTAATAACCCCCTACAAAACTTCTCAGGATAACCCAACCCAACCCAACCGCATTCCCCTACCCCTCCCACACACACACACACACACGCCATGCTAAAAGCCCCCTTATATCATGTATATGTTACCCTGCCCTCCACATGACATCTCTCTTTCCTTCCATTCCACTGCAACAACCAGTAATATATCGTATCTCTCCAATTCTTTCATTTTTTTTTATCCCATTCTAATATTACCCCTTTATTCCTCCTCCCTCTAGTTCTTTCTCCTTTTTGTTTCATGATCAGGAACCACGAAAGGTGTACGTGTTGTTTACGAATACTAATATTCTGTGTAAAAACGGCTACTCATCGAAATATTTAACCTTTTAACCCGTAATTTTTGCTCCAATCATTTAAAAAACCACCCAGCTAAACGATTATCATTATCAAACTTAATCGTAAAATTTTATAGTTAATTTTCCAAAATGTTTGGTAGTAATTCTTGGCCTCATTCCCTATAAACAAACTTCTATATAATGTTAACAATTAGACTACGAGTTCGAGTTTTCTGAGACAATAGATTATGACTATTTAACTCATAGAAAACGAGAACGAGTAGTCTAATTGTTTTTGTAGAAAGCCACTAGCATACTTCCTTCGAATTCATACCAATATATATATATATATATATATATATATATATATACATACATAAATACACACATGTGGGGTTAGAGTCTACCTTGGCATAAAGTGCTCAATGCTGTGGTAGCAGAGCTAAGTATACATGAGTTAAAGAATTAAAGACGACGCATCGATTCTCTGTGAACAGAGAGTCGATGAACAGAGAATCGATGCGTCGTCTTTAATTCTTAAACTTATGTATATATATATATATATATATAGGAACATTCTATTGCTAAAGACGAAGAAATGCAAAAAAGAAGATAAAGAAAAGATAGAGGCAACAAAAGCTTTGATCAAAGGTATTTTATCGATTGACAGCGCCAGCGACAATGTCAGTGACAAATACCGCTATTGCTAAAGATGAAGAAATGCAAAAAAGAGGATGTAAAAAAAGCACAGGCAACAAAAGCTTTGATCAAAGGTATTTTATCGATTGACAGCGCCAGTGACAATGTCAGTAAGCTTGGAAGTAAATAATTCACATTATCAAAAGGGAATGTTCAAGAAATTGTTCACAAAGTGACAACCAGGGACATTTGATATGTTTTCAAAAGACCAATTCATTTGTCGTTATTGTAATTGATGCCATTGATGAACCTAACTCTTAATAACAGTGGCTAACAAAAGAACATTAAAATATGTTTTCTCATATATAATTTGAATTGTACAATGGTAAGAAAGCCAATATTGGTGTTGACTATGTGCTAAAGATTATTTCAATCTATTTTTGATTAATTTACTAAAGGAAACACACCAAATGAGAGCAAAAAGCTCTGTTGATTCAGGAGTTTGTACAGTCCTGAAGCAAGGTTAAGTTGCCAACCTTTTTGCCCAAGAAACGAAGCATGCATAGCTGCATGAGTATAGCGTCTTTTTGAAAGGGTTAAAATAATACGCCAACTCGCGTCCTTACTAGAAGGCTCTTTGCGTGACCGACGCTTTCCGCTTAGAATGCACACATGTCAAACAGGCCACACCATAATAGTCTCGGGTCAAGATAATTTATAGTGTCCTCGAATTCCTTTACATCACGTTTCACGAAAAATGATCCAGAGAAAAAGAAAACATGAATAGGTTTAAGTTTTTTTAGCATCAGGACGTTGATATATACTATTTCTTTCCTTAAAGTTAATAAAACACAAAATATTTGATAGAGGGAGTCCCTCAGAATTCGTGACAAACTGAAAGTTGTGGAGTGATGTTCAGGTAAGTATGTTATTACAACCAATCAAATAAAACAAATATTTTGGTCGCTAAGAAAGTGTTTACAGTACTGAAGACTCAGACAAGATATGAATGTTGGTTTCCACCAAACCCAAAGGAAGGATTTTTCTGGTTTGGGGAACCGTGGCTTCCAGAGTGAAGTAACACACAATATTTGTAAAAAAAACTTTTTTGTAAAGAGCTTAAGTCATCTTTTGAGTGATTATCCCACCCGAAGAAGATATTACACACTCATGAAATGTAAATACAAAAGCCATACTAAAGTAGGATTTTGACTGGATTAAATTGCATTAGCTGCACGGAATAGTTGTAAGTAACAGTACGTTACCTCTAATCTATGGCTGTCCCTTTCTGTTTGCAGCTGGAGCTGGAACCTCTTGTACGCAGCTTCAAGATCAATGAAAGTATCTTTGGCAGAATCATATCTTTTCAGAGTCAAGTCAGAGTCGTCGAACAGGCCTCGCGTGGTTCTTTGTACTCTCGTGTACGCTACGGTATCTTCGCCCAGGGTATCTTTACTTCGTGCTTCAGAAATTCCACTTTGGTACATTTGGAACGACGAGCCACTAGACTCTTGTTGGACTTCTTGGTGGCTCATGGTCGTCCCTTAAGATTTTTCACGGTAGCTTTTATATTAATAGTAAAAGCAACGGATCTACGACCCACAGGCGTACCAACCCTGAAAAGAAATTACACAATTTTACAGAGCTAACCCTTGCAGATAATTTATTCGTCGACATTGTCGCTTTTGGTCATGATCAAAAGTAAATTTGATATGCTAATTGACTGGCTGTCATTATGGAGTTCGCATGGCTGATCCCAATAAGTTTGGTGTCCTTTTCTGGCAAGAATTCAAAATGTTAGGCCTTTTTTCGCCAATCAGAGCTTAATTAAGATGAAAACGAAAGGCAGCCATATATAGCCCTCGTAAATAATAGAGCTTAATGTTGGGAACGCCCTGTTTTTTAGTCACTTACATACTTTTTGTCTCTACTACGAGAGTAAGATTCTCAGCTACTTACCTCAAACGTGTTCAAAGGGAGGTCATCAATACTGAAAATGATAACCTTTTCACGATTTTATCATTCCTGGTATCTGTTTTCATTAACCAGGCACCAGAGGACCTCAATCTATAAAAAGCATCGAGACAAAATCAAACTCCAAATCCAAATATTTAATTAGCTGTAAAAAGTCAGATCCATACTAATCACTTGTTGGAAAAATAAGAGGCTTGACCTGAATATTCTTTAGAGACGCTTGGTTTAAGCATACAAAGGGGAGAAATTTTATCTTATTTTTTTTTAATATGAAGACCCATTTTGGTGATCTAGATATTGGACATAGGTTTTATGGGATGAGAAGGCATAGTTGAATCGTCTTCAGCTATCAGAAATGGGTTGAACATAAGCATCCTTACGATCTGGTTTCAAAATCTTTGCCGAAAATTAAAGGTGTGTTATTCAGAAGACCTATGTCAGATCTATGAAGTAATTCATTTTTCTAGACGCAACAAATGTTACGCTGTTCTATTTTAATTCTTAGCTAAAAAAAACACACTTCCTGTTATGCTATTCTCATGGAGAAAGACAATACAACAGAGCAGCTTCGTAGATGGGAACTAAGTACATTCACAAGTTCAAGGAACAGATAATTCTGCTCTTAACCCTCAAGAGCTCAATTTCTGATTCGATCACACACTAGCCTGCAAAGTTTATTAACGCAATACAGTCAATTGCTATTGTTTATGGATGGGTTCACAGAGGGGAGGCAGAGTTTGTGCTAGTAGTTTTGTTTGGGGTGGCGCTTTGAGATGTGTTTTAATTATGAAAAGAACAGTGGACATATAGTTCGTCCACGAAGTTAACACTAGCTCAACATATTCAAAAATGACGTGTGCATCTAGCAAAATTGGGAGTCCTTTCTCATAGAAGATTAACCACAAGGATTAGGATGTAAAGAAGCATGAAGTGTGGAGCATAAAAATTATACTTGCAAATTCTGACCCGACTCTGCTTAGTTTTGTTTAATTTTTATTGTGCAGTTTCTAACTTTTCAGACAATTAAATCTCATACAAAAAACGAATTCAAATGGTCAATTATCACATTAAAGAGCTTCTGATGGTCAATAGATTCTGTTTTAGTTTTAAAATTGGTACAAATTGCTCCACTGGACGGCAAACACCCTTTAAAATGCTTTGTATTTTGAAATCAAAAGCATGCTATACGAGTATGTTAGGATTTTGAAAAAGTCTTTACGCAAGGCATGAGAAATTTAATAGTCTACTTTGAATAAATGAAATAGGATTTTCCATCTCTCCAGTTACAATCACATGATTATTAGCTGTAAAGGGGCTGTTCAACGATTTGATTTTTTTTCTTGACACTTTATAAAACTTTTTTTTTTTTTGCGTGAATTCAAAGACGTCACAAATGCAAAGTTGGGGATCCATTGGGAATAAATAAGCCTAGTTATAGGCAGTTTAAGCGATGAATTATTTCATAATGATTGAATACACTTGGAAAAGCTATTTTTGTAACTTTAATTCATCACCCTGTGTTGAAATTGTGAAGGAATTTATAGTCTGATTCACTTAAGATGGCTACTTGTGATAACTAAAGTAATGTACTATATGAGTTGGCATCTAGTAATGATTTACTATATCTCAATACCTTAATTCATCATCAAAAGTCTAGCAATTAATCAATTCATTAAAAATATTTAGACAAATGGGTTTTTCAAAGTTAATTTGATACACGACATTGCTAACAAAATTCGATTACATTTTTCAACCTTCAACAATCAGATACTTAAACACTTTTTCTAGTCTGTAGGCCATTGCTAGCTTGCTTTCTTTGGAAAAGGATTTTTAGGGCTATGGCCATACCTAATATTTGGACCAACAAACGACTAAGGCAATTAACAATATATTCTAGTTTCGCGAGATTTAATTGAGCAATGATAACAATATTGAGCCACCTAAACAACTGCGTTTAGATTTAGACCCCTCCCTGACTATCGTTAAATTTTCAAAGACAATAGCAGACAGATGATCGATAAAAAATTGATCTCATTTGGATTAATTCAAAAGAGGCAAAAATCATCAATTATATTGACAGTATAAGATTCATATTAATTTCTTAAAGGACTATTTTTTATGAATTGACATGAATAAAAGTTGTAACTTGAACTAATTTCGGACTCAAAGATTGTACAAATTCATGATTTAAATCTACCTTGCTATTCAAACTGATTTAATGATTTTTTTCATGTGATTTTAAAGATATTTTCGAGGTTTCTGCAGTTGTTTTTGATAGAGTAAATTCAAACTGAGGCGTAGCTTTGACACTAAACGATGTGTGACACTAGTGAACGAGCCTAAGTTCAGTTGTCAAAACAACAAAGAAGACTACTTATGCTAATCAACGCCTGGCGATCAAAATTGAGTCTGACAAAATTGCAAATTATAAATGTTTTGCAAACTTCTTCAGTGTGTGGTTGTAACTATTTTAAGTTTTGTCTGGAATGGCTTAAATGTTCTGTTGTGCTGAAGATGTCAAACAGTGAAATAGCTCATATGGTGATATATTTTGTCTCCGTTAGATTTTTGGAAAATTATGTTTTATAGCATTATTCAAACAGGGAGTTGGTCTGAATGTTGCTAGTGATGTGGTATGCAACGTTGCCAATATTTGAGATTAACGTCAAAATGATTTATTTTTGGAGAGTGAAAGATTTGACAGGACACGAAAGCTTTCTCGATTGCTGCCTATTAATATAACTTGCTCAATGTGCCTCAACTCATTTCAATAATCAGATGGAGGATGCTGTGATCACCTGCAGTAACGCAACATAAGGATGACAGTCTTATGAAAGCTCTGGTAGTGAATTTAGACAAATATTTTGCGTTTCTTAAAAATAATCGAAATTTCCTCAAAACAAGTTGCTAAACAACTTCTAGTCTAGCTTTGGATTTTTATTCTTTGTACGCTGGACACACTTTCATAAAATCATGATTTTACCAGTAGGTTACTAACTTTCATTCGAGAAACAAAACAAAACAAAACAAAACAAAAAAAAAAAAAAATTAACTGTCACCTTAAAACCCTCAAACCAGTTACCAATAGCTTACAGGTACTGAGGTGTGATGTCATGTCATATTGTTCACTTCAATAGCATTGTTGTGCAGCCACTGCAGCAATAAATCATTTTGGATTTAAAGCAAGAACGGTTCCAGTCACTATAGATCTGTGGTCTTCGACACCATTAATCACAAAATAGTTTATTGTATTGCAGAAGTTTGTTTCTTTGACAACTAAATATGGTAAGGCGTCGAACTTGCGAGTTGTCGCTCTGGTGCAGACAAGAAGCGTGACAATTCAATAGTTTAATTCTTCTTATATTAAATGAGCATATTAAAATTAAAGTGCAGTCAGTTAGGAAAACTACATCAAGCAAAAGGATCAAGAATAATTTAAAAGTAAAAGCAATTCAGTCCAATTTTAATTGGAAATAATGTTTCTTAGGAAAGTTTTGCTGAAGACTCCCTAGTGGCATCTTGTTATAAAAAGGGTCTTTTTGCATCCCTCAAGGAAGTAGAAAGTGCTCCAATTCTTTTCTAAGCCTTGCCTGCTAACACTAAAGCACTGGTGTTATTCTAGTTCCTCTTTTTTGATTTGGTTGTCACCATATCTTTACTCGAGTAGAAAGGTTCAGATGATTCCACACGTTCAAAACATCACCTGACTTAAATGATCCGTAGTGTTTGAATTGCCAATGCAATGATGACGTGGACCTCCGAGGGAAGTAACTTAATGTAAAAAAAAAAAAGAAAAAAGAAAGAAAGAAAGGAAAAAGGAAAGAGTCTCACACTCAATCTTGATACCAACCGGGATAAATGCATTCGGCAGTGAAACAGTGAAACATAATCATGGAAAGTAAAAGTTTCGCAATTTAATGTACTTCGCTCATTACATTTCCCTCGGGAAGCTTAACCTGCTTGACCTCATCTTCACAATACGTGAGGCACCATTCAAAGTAAACCAACAACAGGGCAGAATTCTAGAATTTCATAATTTGCGTCTAATATCGTAATTATCAATTTGCAAGAAGCGACTTCAGTAAACTAAATATCTTTTATGGAACTTTTATGGGGGAAAATGAAATGAGGACCACTTAGAAAGTTTCCATATATAGCTTGATCTATGCCTATTAAATTCAAATACAGCAATATAAGTGGAAGAGGTAATATATTAGGGTGTATCAGACACTATTATTAAGAAAAAACTATTGCAGGGAATTTGTGGTGTGGCCTTATTTGTGCAAAGCCTGAAAATATATCCAATATGACACAAATTAGATCAATACATGTCAGTAGTGTCTAAAAAATCCCTCAAAAAGTAAAGAGCTGAACACAAATTTATTAAAACGGTTTTGGAGCAAGAGAGAAGAGAAGTCGAGATATCTTACGACAGTGTTCATTATAGCAAAATATGAAGTCTGTGCGTTTGATTTTAGAATATAAAGTTTATTTCCATGGGTTTCGTGCGGAATAAGAATCGTATTTTCGATTTTCTCACGGTAGCTACTCTAGCGGAACTTTGGATAAACAAACCATAAGATATCTCCTGGACCTCTAAAGTCCTTTTTTATTTATCAATTTATCAAAATATTTGTTTCTCATTTGGATTCTGAAGCCATATAAAATATCATGAAACATGATCGATTCCATCTACTCAAAATGTCCCTGACTTCAATAAGCATCATTTGTACAATTTATGGGATTTTTTTTCTGTCCCAATTGTAGTGATCAACGGGCGATTAACTATTTTGAAATTCTACCTTTTGACCTGTATCTTCGAGGTCGAAAAACAGAGAAAAACCGGTGCGTCTCTTAAACTTTTGCTGAAAATATTGATCCTAATCTACTTTATTTTCTGCCAATGCCGATTTTGCAAAGAAAGGATTAACGCCGATATGGGTTTGCTGTTCTAGAATGCACTAGAGACCCATCTCATTTTAATTTGTCCTGTGTTTACAATTTACGTCAGCTTTTGGCTTTTCCAAATTTGCATATCGATGTCACACCATCCGTCTTGAACATTCGGCGACTTGGGTCAGACGCCTAACAAAATCAAGGCGCTGTCAGTGGAGACACGAGTTTCTCGTGTTTACGTGTTTTTAAGGGCCTTTTCTTTCACATGAACTCTCCCGATTTTGTTATATACCAATACACTGTATCTATATATGTCCCATAAAAGTCTGCTTTCCAAGTCTCTCCATACACAAATCTGATGTCACTCCCGTGAGCATTGTTAATTTATGTCACCCGGGGCGCTTGAAATACAGAGACTGTGAACGCTCGCTTTTTTAGTCTTGTCGAATTACTCTCATAAAAAAGGCACGAGCTTCTTCCTTAGGTCTTTATTGAAACACAATCGAACCTACCTACAGAAATCTCACTTACCGTTACGTAAAAGGGCCTTCGGTTTGGTAGAAGAAGGTTGAAGAGCTTGACGTATCGAAGAAGGAATTTTATGCCGACAAGAAGAGCGTGAACCCCATAATTTATGACAAGGACGCGACCTAATAACTCAAGTATAACAAAAGACAATATACATAGGATCAGTGTGGCCGATACATATACGGAAATTTCTGGACTGGGTCAGTGAACATGTGTGCGTGTCAAAATCTTGATGACTAGGGCGTGCATTTATAGGCGGTCCTAACTATGTAAATGACAGTAGCTCTACAAAAACCCTTGGTTCGATAAGACTAATGCTAGTCCCTTGGGTCTTTTTCACGGAAAAGTTCTCTGCAGACTCGTTCGAAGAAAAGAAGGGTGTGAAGATTAAGTAGCATCAGAATTTTGCCATACGTCGTCCCACAAAATCCTTCCTGACTTGTAAATCGCGTCCCAACATCTGATATCTGAAAACAGATCGAGGTTTGCAAGGAATCAACCATGAGTGATACCGAGGTATCAAGCAGTAAGTCGTCCTCTCGGATGGAAACTTCATCCACCAGTTACGGTCCTGCATCGGGCTCAAGCTCGTTCTACAAGTCCGTCAAATCGTTCTCGAGCAAGGCTGGTGGACATGGTGCGGCTGACATTTCACTTCAGCAAATTGCCGAAGCCAAAGAAGTCTTCGGTGATATGGAAGCTGCTTACAGACGCTTCAAATATGAAATCGAAGAACTCAAGAAGGAACATGGCATCGAGGTGAGTCAAATCTGCTTTTATTTTATTAGCATTGTAAAAAATATTAAAATCCTCGATGTTTGTACTGGTAGATTATTTACGCACGCAGTCTATTGATTTGTGCATGGAGTAACTCGATAGGTTCTGTGTAGGATTACCACCGACTAACATACAACACCACTACTATACTGCTACTATCAGAGAACACGCCCATACTACTAATGCACGCTTGCTTGCTTCCGTAAAAAAGTCATCATTGTGGTGTTATTTTTTTCTTTTATCGAGTTTGAGTCTAAAATTTACACTGAATTCCTGGCTTTAATTAAAGTTAAGCTGTTTATTTTCTCCACCATTGCCAGTGATATGCAAATTTTTTTGAAACTTTTTTCTTTTATTCTGTAAATTGTGACAAGTTGACACTCCAGGCAAATACCAGTCGTGATATAACATTTCTTTTCTATGATTTATTTATCACAAAACAACAAAATCATCGCGCTTTAAAATGCCTAATTCACCATTAAAATTCAAAACAAGGTTTTTAATGAATCATTAACAAATTGCTGGCCTTCGGTATTTTTGCTCTTTGGTAAACGGAACAAACGGGTCAACGTCTTCCCGGCGTGTTGTACAGGGTTTTTGAACACAAAGTACTGCAGCTTCCAGTTCGGTAAAGAACAAACTATTAATTCGTCAGCAACTCGGGTACGTTCCCACGGCTGGCTCTAGACCTCAACAAATCCTAAAGCCCCACGTATTATGAATAAAACAAAGGAAACTGTTTTGTCTATTTTACCGAAAAAAAAAAATCAGATCAGCCACCTACTAACTTGAAGAAAATGACTAAATTTATTTGCCTTCATTACATCAAAAATTTGTGAGGAATTTTTCCAAGCAGTTCGGGTTTGCCTATATCATTAACTGTGGTTTAGCAAAGGTTACATTTTGTGATCCCAGTCTGCAAGCACTAAATTCACATGAAGCGTAACTAAGCCATAGCGTCGTTTAAACATTTGCATATCTGACGATTAAATCAAGTTTGAGGTCAGTGAAAGAGGTCATTCTTTAAAAATACGGTTATTCTTGGCGACGTCCTTGATTTGTCTTGAATGCAGAGTGCGCCGGAGTCAAAAATGAAGAGAAATATCATATAGATTCATATGTATTATATGGTTCTTTAAGTACACAGAATGGCAACTGAAGATTAAGAATTTGTTTTCCTAATATAATAACGACATTTAAATAAATTAACATCAGAACAGTCAAATCTTTTTCCATGGCAAATCATATTTCAAGGCCGCAATTTTCTGCGTTCTTTTGAACGACAATTCCTTGCAAGCCGGTCGTGGGCTGGAACTTGTTAACTCGCTATTTTTCTATTAAACTTAATCGGACCTCGGAAGCCTGTTAGCGGACAAATATATTAACAGAACCGATAATAGACGAAACGAAAAAGCTATAAACATAACTTATCTCGGAGAAGCTTTAAAAAATCTCCAGATCCCGTCAAATATGCTGGACACTAAGCAACTCAAGACAGAAGACATCAGCGGTTTTTCAGATCTCCGAGTTATGTCATGTATTTGGAATTTTGCATCGAGGTAGACGCTGGGCAGAACTAGAGTGCTCAAATGAAAATCGAGATAGACGCTGGCCAGAATCATATTAAGAGTGGTCAAATGAAATCTAAACCTGTAAAGGCGTCGGTATTATTTTCATTTCGTACTGACAGTCACGCAACGACGCGCTCTGTAAGACAGTTATTCCAAGACATATTGGGGCCATAAAATTAGATTAGCATACGACCAAAACAACAGACATTTCTGATAATCTTTTTTTACGTTTTCTTATAGAAAAATGAAATTTGTCCATTCTCGTTTAAATAATTCACTGGGTTGCGACACTATACGAAAAATATGCTTACAACGGCATGTCTCTATGTCTCCTCGTTAGGCTTTTGTACATTATGCTTTTGTTTCCCCATTACAGTGCGACTACTCCAACCAAGGCCACCCAAACAAATTTTCAGATAAATTTTCAATGTTCATTTTTGACAC
>JAAAQI020130821.1:0-13621 GCA_011800005.2 Stichodactyla mertensii | reverse complement strand
TTTCTGATCATCATGCTGTGAACTACAGAAGCTTAGTTTTAGTTAATACCAGGAAAAAGAGTTGCTGTCACTGCATGCCAATTGTTCCAGCTGTGAAGACAGGCTCATTAACAGGGCTGTGGAGAGGGTAGGGCTAGGGTAGCTATAGCCCCCTCACTTTTTCCAAATCTACGTTGATTATAACACTTTCAAAGATGCCGTGCAATCCTTGTCAAACCTTATACCCCCACTTTCACAGGTGCTCTGCAGCCCTTGATTAATACCATGAGCACTTGGTTTCTGGTGCAACTGTAAATCGATTCTGCAGTGCATGGACTTATGTTCTTACCTCTCTTAACTTCAAGTCATCCCTTTCATATGCACCAAAGTTCTTTTTTGTCTCTTCTGCTACAGTAGAAAGCTCTTCATATTGTCTACAGAGAGAGCACACCCCATTTAAAATTCACATCACATACTACATAAAACAAAAAGAAAACTGTTTAAAAAGTCAAAGCTCATCTTTATTACTTTGCTAATTTCTTATGCTCTTTTCCTTTTGTTTTCTTACAATCTGGAAAAAATAAAGGAAAATTATATCACCTCCACAAATACTAACTTCAACTACAAATATAATTTTTTAAAGGACTGCTAACAAGGATTGCTTTCTGGCAAGTGGTCACTGAGTGACTGATACGTGGACAGTAAATGGTGATGGTGTTGTGTATAGTTCACATTTGCCAAATTAATCTAAGAAATAATGTTAAACAAGATTCTCAGTGTTATACTTACCAGTACAATCAACTAACTGCTTATGAAGCTCATCAAATCCTGATTTCACTTCATCTTTCTTTTGTGCTGCTTTTTCTTCACTCTGCAAACATTCATAACTGCAAAAATATCAATCAATCAATCAGTCAGCTGATAAGTTAACAGCCAGTGCATCAATTGCTCAAAGTATACTTATCTCTCCCAATTAATTACTCTGAAAACAAGAAGATACATCTAGGCCAAGTTACTGTTGATTTCATTTAATTTTGGCCACAGTTATAGCCCATTTCCGAGTTCTCAAAAAAGATGCATGAAGGCTTTGTGCAAAATTAGGCCTGGTTGCTTGAAAAGACTGACTTACTCTGGTGTCACTCTTTTCTCTATGAAAAAGTCAAAGACATATCAGTTGTTGCAAGTCACCAAGCATGATTTTGAATAAAGCCTTGCCTTAATTCATCTTTTTAAAGAGCCCAGAAGTGGGCTATTCTGAAGTAATTGTAAAGTTTTGTGAAATAAATTGGAAACAATTAATGGAGAATTACACATAGCAGTTTAATATCTTTTGGTTTAAAGAGGAAAACCTACATGTATTTTTGGAACAAAATGTTTTTTTTCTTGGTGATACTGTTCTCCAGATTGATGTATTCCACAGCTTCATCCTTTGATCCTTCAAGCTCATCCTTTTCTTTCTCTACAGCCTTGACTCTATTCAACTAAGATTGGAAGTTTAATAAGTATTTTATCTCATGATATAACATACATTTTTGGTGACAAGGAGATGGCATAATAATAAACAGGGCTTTACATAATGGGGGGTTCTTTTTAGGAAACTCTACAGGGGGTTATCACATTCATGGATGCCTTAGTGCTTAGTAGGAGGGTTTGCATAAAACATACCTAAAAAGGATGGGAAGATTATAAAATTTTTGGCCACTGTCTGGGAGGGGGGAGGCAGCACGTTTTTGCACCCCTCCCCCAAGCATCCTAATAAACAAAACACCTAGATAGTGGTATGCAATTAAAGGTCAAACGTTGGACACCTCAGTTTGTGGTTACTAATATTTACGATGGATTATTCTTTACTTCTATAACTCCATACCTTTTCTCCTCTACATTCATTTAGGACCTCCACTTCTTTAGCAAGCTGTTCTATTGGCTCTTTATACACACTAGAACCAATTATATCCTCCAGATATTCCAGCATTCCGTCCTCATGTTCTGTTAGTGCCTTGGGTTTCATCATGGAGATTTGCTCCACTTCACCCTGTTATACACATTTTTAGATATTACTTGACAAATAGGGTACCGATACTTAAGTAATGATGTCACAGAACAATTTTTGTACAAGTTTAGAATTTTAACCACATGATTAGAAATTGCTGGTAGAAGTATGATCTCCATTTTACCATTAAAAGGTCATTAATTTTACACACCAGCTACTCCCTACTATCAACATGCTAACCAGCCTTGATACATGCTTTACAGCAAAATAATAGATATTACTTAGGGACTGACCATTACTCATAAAAGGGGAAGAATTCATGGGGATCAGATGTATTTTTTAGATGAGGCGGGTCATGATTCAAATAAGGTCTTACTGTAAATGTTGCCCATGGCACTGATGAAGAAAGTGACAGTGACAATGACCTTGTACTGTGCAGAGCTACTAACTCTGACTGTGTGACAGTGACACCAGCAGTCAGAGTGAAGGTGAAAGTGATGAAGATTCTCCAGTGTACAGGAGTGCACAGGTAATGGTATATACAGGGAGTGTGTGTGTGTGTGTGTGTGTGTGTGTGGGGGGGGTAATAGCTAGCTTAAATGAAGTGTTTTAAAGCCTGGTTCACACTGGCAACGCAAGCATAAGCACAAACAACATATGCAGACTCAGTATTGCATTGATCACCGAGGTCTGAGAAAAGACAAGCACTGCTAATAAACAGTACACTACTGAGTCTGCATATGTTGCTTGGGCTTATGCTTGTGTCGCCAGTGTGAACCAGGCTTAAGGGGTAGATCATAAATAAAATTTTCACCAATTAGTATTTTTTCCATCCCTCTTTCTTTATGAAATGACCCTTAATACAGCGGAAGGATACGTACCTGGAGGATAAGGAACCTGTTGTGATCTAGGTCAATACCACTTTCTCTTAGCAGGGCTGCCACTTCCTTGAAAGGTGTCTTGCGACCATTAACATAATAATCAGAAGAGTTATCCTTACGAGCAGTGCGAGATACAACAAATCCACTATCTGGCACCATCTCAAAATCTTCCCCTGGCTGCAAAAGAGGAGATCAGAAAATAGTGATATTTTTGAGTAAGAAGCATCTTCACTGAAATGACCCATGCAAAACAGGATAGCAGAGCACTTCTGGGTATATCTTCATGTAGTTTAATTCAATAACAACCTAATGTTCTTTGTTAGTGGAAACTAGCGAGTAAACTAGTATAGGCTGTGTCGGTGTGTAATAAATACAATAACCAATAAAAGGAAATTTGTAACACCGTGAAAAAAGAGAAATATACTTAAGTATATTTCTCTTTTTTTCACGGTGTCATAAATTTCCTTTTATTGGTTATTGTATTCTTTGTTAGCTTCGCTCTATTGTATAACGAGGAATCTTTTGTTGTGGCTATTGAATTACATAGAATGTTTCCTCTTTTTGTTGGGTTCTATGTATGTTCTAGGGGTTCTAGCTTAGTATGTCTTACATTTAATTTGAACATTTTTTATTTTTCTAAATTCCTGTCTCTACCATCCCTGGAAGAACACTGTTAGTATTAAAAAACATCATACATTAAACCCCCCGCTGAAGATAGTTATTTGCACTTTCTATGCATATTTTTTGTGATTCCCCTTTCAATGTCGTGAATTTTGGATGCCCCCCATTCTCGAAAACGCAACCCCCAGATTTAAATAATGAACGGTCCCTAATTTTACATCTGTAATTACAATTTTGGTAGTTACTAGCTCTTTTAATAAGCTAGCTCTTTCAAAAATAAAACCTGTTAAATAAGAAAACAAAGTTTTTGACTTACCAAGTCAATAATCTTCTGAAAGTGGACAGACACGGTACAAGAAGTAACATTTGGATGAGCAGACGAGTTGTGAATAAGTTGAGAAACTTTCTTGGTTCGAATCATTTTAGAGCGATAACCAAACACAAAAAGCATGGCATCTATAACATTGGACTTTCCACTACCATTAGGACCAACAATGGACGAAAAACTCTGTTGAAATATAGAATAATAATGCAACATTTTCAAAGAGATTTTCGAATTGTTTTGAGCAGAAGTCGACTCACTTTATGAAACGGTCCAAGTTCTTGCTTCCCCGCGTATGACTTAAAATTTTCGTTAACAATTTTAGTTATCATTAGCCTAGATTCTCTGTTAGATTTTCCTGTTCTAGGCTCTTCTTCCATGGGTTTTTCTTGGCTGTTTTGAGCCTGCATCGATTCAACCTCTTCGTCCGCCATCTTACCCGTTTGGTTTTGGCGCCAGAATGTGAATCAGAAAACAAAATAGTGCTTTGGGAGGGGTAGGAGAAAATTATAAATGTTTAAGCTAAAATTTCTCCTAACCTATACTCGCTTGATATTTTATCATACTTTTTCTTATAAAACCATAATTACAAAAAACTTTTAGTACAAAAATATAATGAAAACAGAAGTAATTTTGTAGAAACGAAAGGTTTTTTTAAAAGCAATACTTACCCCCACCCCCATATTTAATGTACTTCAAACATTTTCCCAGACTGCTTAGCGCATTCAGAAACCAAAATCAAAATGGCGGACGAAGTGAACTACTGTAATTAATTTTTCTGAAAACTGTACAAAATAGGAGAGATTTTATCGCACCTAAAGAGATTTATGGTAAAGAAGAATCCCTTCAAATATTACGATTTCAAGATTCCTGTGTTTAGCAATATTTGAAGCCCTAAAGAGAGCCCTAACGATTTCAAGATTCCTGTGTTTAGCAATATTTGAAGCCCTAAAGAGAGAGTCCAAATGGGGTTGTGGCAAAGCTACAAAAGATTGGGAAAGAAACCACGGATATTGCTAGGGTTGGCAGGAATTGTTATCGGCTTGTCAGGACCACGAATAATGTCATGGATAGTAGAAGGTGACAAAGAGACTACAAATGCAGATAAAATTCAAACAGATAAAGAAAATGCAACCAACGTTGCCAAGGAAAGTTGAGCTACAGACAGACAGACATGGTGGACCACTCTAATGTTGCTTTGGAAGATAAACGACGTAATAGCGTTCAACTAAATGAGAAGAAATAAGAGACACGTTATACCTGTTTACGAAACCACATAAACAAAAAAATTCTAGGTATCTGAGATTTTGACTGATAGAAGCCAAAACACCAGGCATATGATTCTAAGCATGGGCATAAGATATGAAAATGCTTAGGATAAAACCAGACTGTATATATGCTGACTGCTTATAGACCAAATCCACTTGGGTGTAAGGTTTTTCCATTTTAAATCCCTTTAGAATACCATTCTTTGATTGAAGCTCATCCATATTAACAATCTCTTCTCAAGTGCTACTGAGAAACAAAGAAACAATACCCAAGGGAATGACACCTTGTCTGAAATGGGGGGAGGGAAATGTCGTTTGCTTCACAAGAGAATTCCCATGTGACTCTATCTGCAAGACTGTATAGTTATTTTCCAGATTGTAGCATTTCCACAGTCTTGGCCCAAATGTTTTCACTTTTTTTGTTATTCAATGTCTTCCACAATCCTTACTTATAAGATCAGCCCAAATTATCTTTGAAACCAGATATCTTTATGTATGGAACTTGAATGAACATAAGACGATAGTTTCAAGTCAAGGTTGAGCTTGATAAATACACAATCATAACCTGTCTACTTTTTGGAACCATTGTTTTCTGTGATCATTCAAGCAAATTTGGGAAATTATATGATGTTCTGTTGTTAATGGGGTAAAATACAAATGCCACAATTATTACATTTCTTCCAACAACATTGACAGTTCATTTTTTTATTGGTAACTTACAGTACATCTATATGATTCCAAGTGAAATTCACTTTCTATAATATTGAATGATAAAAACGATTTAAAAGAAGCAAATATATTATTTAAACACAGAGAAATTTTGATTTTCAATGACAAAAATTTCAGTTAGAGTGATAAATTGAAAAAAAAGCTAAAGACAATGACAGAAAAAGTTTTCAAATAAAATATTTGTACATTTTGCACATGATTTTTATACCTGAATGATATGATTATAGTAAATTTACCAGTAGTTCAGTTTACAGTTAATCCTAATATAAAAATAATTGCAGGGTTCATGCTGAGGTAAAAATGTAAAATTCCAGGAGTATTCCAGGAGTATTCAAGGACCCAAATATGATTTTCAAGCACATGGTCTACCAAACGGGCACTTCACAGTACTCCTTGTTTGGAGAAAGAAACACCTGCTATATTGGGAGTTATCAAATTTTACATTTGAATATTTTCCAGCAACAACTGCTCACAATTTCCTTGTCATTTATATTTATATAAAAAAACTCTGCATGACCAGAAATATTGGAATCCTTTTCTAGTGTTAGCAAATTCAAGGAGTTTTCAAGGAGTTTAAGGAGTAGCACGAACCCTGTAATTGGCTATAATTGTGTAGTATACACACTGTGTGTTAAGTGGTCAGCTAACCACTTAACTGTACAATGTACAGCCAATACTTAAGTCATCTAATGTATTTTTTTCACAATTTAGCCAATCAGATAGCAAGAATTTGTCACTCCAGACACAAATAGTACTCTCATAACTGAGTGAATTCACATGGAAATGTATCTTCCAAATGAAATCTTGTTATCTGATTGGCTAACTTGAAGTTGTAAAAATATATTAGTTGGCCATGATAGCATGCATTGTACAGTAATATGGCACCTCACCAACCACTTACCAACTAGGTGCTTAATGTATAGCCAAATTAAAAAGTAATAAATGTATCTATACATCTTAGCTTTTTGTAATAATTTAAAATTATTAAAATTATCTAACGTTTGGACATGTTAGTCTTTGATATAAGTATGTTTTACTGGGGAAGAACTATTGAAAAAATGCAAATGGACAAGTCAACTTTCTTTGTAAATTAAGGAAATACAGCATTAAGTAATTAGCTTATCCATCAA
The DNA here is from genome assembly GCA_011800005.2 of Stichodactyla mertensii. Classification (NCBI taxonomy): domain Eukaryota; kingdom Metazoa; phylum Cnidaria; class Anthozoa; order Actiniaria; family Stichodactylidae; genus Stichodactyla; species Stichodactyla mertensii. The sequence goes on along the minus strand of JAAAQI020130821.1, from coordinate 6,701 downwards.
TAACAAAATAACAAGTGCAATAAGTTTCTTTCAGTCTGAATTTTTGTCATCTTGCAAGTAGATGATGATCCAGTATAGACAGCTAAATTCAGCTTAATCCCTAAACCAATTGTGACTTCTACTGTACAGAAACCACTAAATGAAGACTAACTTTCTCTTGTAATCACAAGTAACACTGGATCAGAAAACCAATTAATAAAGAGTATAGGCTATAAGCCAAATTCAGACTGTCCAGAACAAGAATGGCATATCACAAGTTAAATAATGCCACATGAATATGATGTACAATGTGGATATGACAAACATTCTATGGTTGCCAAGGCAACTATAGGATATGTCACATTGTTATTATCCTTAAGCCTGGTTCACACTAGCATTTTAATCGTAATCGTAAGCAACGTACACAGACTCAGTAGCATACTGCTCATTAACAGTACTAGTCTTTTTTCACACCTCAGTGATAAATACGCTACTGAGTCTGGGTAAGTTGCTTACGATTACGATTACGACGCTAGTGTGAACAAGGCTTTAGAGAGCAATCACAATCAAGGAAAACTATTTTGAGCCTTAGCATCATGATTATAGTAGAGTGCATACCATACATCCGTGAAAAAGTTAACAAAATTGTACAAATTAGTGCAAAGTTTCATACAGAACTCTTTACTGAACATACTAATTTGTGCAATTTCTTACAAAGTTTTTCATGGATATACGATATGCACTCTATATGCTCAGAAGATTGAATCGCAATCTATAATCTACAATTCAAAAGTCTAATATATTCTATAATTAGTATATGAATCCTAATGTAAGTAAATAGTACTATGATCAATGGATCAACCAATAAATTAATATAAGTAGTAACATGCATCAATAGGTGATATCAAATTATCTACAGGCCAATGTGTACATCAAATGGTTGAGTCATAGCTGTGTTGAAAATGGGAAAACTTTGAAGCTACAGTACTAGAATGGAAAACACTTCTGGAGAAACTATACATGTTATAAATTGCGATTAGTCACCACATTGTTGAGAGAGAGCACTTGCTGAACCCACATCATATGAAAATCAAGACTCAAGAAAATGTATGACAATATATATTAAATCTGTGCCTCATCAAGTGAGTAAATTAAGCAGAAGGTTCTTTGGTCTTGACGTTTCCATTTTCATCACATTGAACACAACAATGATTCTGCAATAATTTGAAATAATCTGCACTAAAATACACAGGATTAACAGGTAGATAAGCTAAAAAGATCTATTTTTGGTCCTGAATTATAACTAGATGTGTTTTGACACTGAATCATTGTCAAACATGCATATCTCTGGTGAAAATGCTTTTCTCCCTGCTTAGACTATATATTAAAAAATATTAAGAGCATCTAATGGATAATCCTTCTAAAGAAAACGTATTCAGGGTTCACACTACTAGAAGATTATTCCAGGTGTTTTCCAGGGTATAAAATATATAAAAATTCCAGGACCCTTAACTTTGAAATCTCACATCACACAATTCAACAACATTTATTTTTCTAATATTTAACTTAATATTATTAGAAAATCCAAGGAATTTTCCAGGAATTCCAGGAGCAGTGTGAACCCTGTGCATTAGAGTGTAGTTTTGCATCTTGCCCAATGCTATACACCTAATTGCAAATACATTGTCATGGAAAAATAACAATTTAGTAAATTGGTAAATTTATTAATTTATCACTGATGTCAGACTTAAGCTTGCCCAGCAAGCTCTGTCACCTTGCACATCAACAGCAATGATGGTACAAACACACACACTATAATAACATAATTTGACTGTCACCAGAGTCTGATGTGAATAATAATTAATTCCTAATTGGTAAATTTACTAATTTACTACAGTTTAATTTTCGATTTTTATATGACAACATTTTTGCAATTTAGGTGCATATAACATACACCTTTGACAAATGCAAAATACCCCTGTGCATCTTAGTTATGTACAGTATACAATGCATATCAGCTGCATGGTGTACAGAGGAAGCACATTTGATATCCATAACACTGCCGTCATGTATCCACATAGTTTCAGGGGGGGTGTATGCTACACGAGTTCATACTCCTTAGCATTTTGCAGTGTACTTGCCAGACAACAGGCAAATGTTAGACCAATCAACTGGAGGGGAAAAAGAATAAAATCATAGTAATTATAATGCTTTTTTATAAATTACAACTTTTGTGAACACTCTAGAGGGTATTCAAATGCTATACAAAAGTGTACTTTTTTTTTTCATTTTTCTTTAATTTTCTAATAACATTCACTAAAACCAAGCTTGGGCTCTCTATGGAAAGGCTTAAAAAAGCCTAGAAAGGTTCATAACTATTTAGCAGTGTAAAGGATTAGGTAGTCAGCATCAACCTTCCATGCCTGCCAAACTCAGATTCTAACCATCAGTCTGACTAAAAATGGGTACATGAGTAGTCACTTTGTAAATTCTATAGAAATTACAAAGTGACTACTTCAAGTCTTTGAAATTTTAGATGCATACCTGGAATACAGCAATTGCAAGAGCAACAATACCAATAATGAGGACTTTACTTTCAAAGTATGCAACAGCTGCATCATAACATGGCTAGAAGATAAAGCAAAATATTTTTTTGAATTTAAAAATTCTCATTAGCAATAAAAATCACTGTGAGTGTCCAAAAATGCTCTAAAAAGCCTCTGATCAACAGCTATCAATCTCATTGCCAATGAAATTTTTACACACTTCCCCAAGGAAAGCTTTTAAATGGGAGGAATTAATCAAACATAATGAATTTGTTACTTGCCCAAGATAAATCTCACATCTCTTTATGCTCCCTCCCAATGTCCCATTATAAAATATACCAGCCTTTTCTATTAATGGTTACATTAATATCAGAATCTGTCCCAACCAGCCTGCCTTAAAACTCTTATAGTCCTGAAACAATATCCACAATTATATAAAACATACCTTATTATAGAATATAGTTTCTGGTTCTGTTGTTGCATTTGCACCACACCCTGGTTTGTTTGTTCGGCAGCAAGAATCTGGTACAGTATTATTCCAGTAAACTCCAGAAGATTTCTCTTTGTTAAACCAGTCAGTATAATTCTTGCTTCCACAGCATTCCAACTACAAGAAGTTTTGTAAAAACATTATAAGCAAATATTTTTAATTATTTTAGATGTTTAGATAAAGTCACATTCTGGGCTACCTTTAATAATAATAATAATGATGATGATGATAATAGGCAGTTCTCACACACCGCTGGGAGCTATTGTCAAGCTGACCACTGCCACCTGACTCCTTTATTTCTCAAACAATACTAACATTACAATAAGCTGGTAGACTGTATTATTATCAACAAAATCTAATAAAGCACACTTCAAGCAATGTTGATTCAAGTTATTATTGTGGGTGGAGTGGGTACTTCAAGGGCTCTGAATGAACGTCAGCAATGGCGGACAGTAAAAAAGCAACTGACTTAGGCACTGAACACGTGACTTAAGACCCCTAGGGCCCAGGCTCCAGCGGTGTTAGAGAAAACATTTTCCACTTCTTTTGTTCCTCAGCCAGTGGAAAATACAGCTTATATAGCACATTTAACAGCTGGCTCAATGCGCTTCACAATCATAGTCAGTGGAGGACTTTACAGGCTGCACATTAAGGTGCAAAGGTAGCCGCGCAGCTTACAATCATGAGTGAATAATTAATGTTATGCCTCCAATTGGGGTAGGCTGTTGAACTGGGAGACAATCCCCTACTCTTATGCAAATAGTTCAACAGGTTCTTTAATGTCCCCCATATAGAGGTTATGGAAAGGGATGGGAGACAGGGCCTACAGTTTAATGTCCTTATCCGAGAAGACTTGAAGGTCTAACCATTTGCAGATGTAATACAAAGGCAGCACCTTCTCCTCGGTTATTTTAAGACCCTGAGTGTTGGTCCCGCCGGGGCTTGAACCCACGACCTCCTGCAGGAGAGACCGATGCTCTACCAACTGGAGCTAACTGGATACCTTTGTCCACAGGCATCCCATGTCTGAGCTTTACATGTAACACAGGGAGCCCAAACAGCCCATGACACTCTTGGTGCATCAAAACATACACATAAACATACAGATTTACAGCTGGTGGGTTTCATACACCCGTGAAACCAAGACACCTGGAAATCCGAGCCTAATCAAAAAATTACTTACACTTGATTGCATGTTATCCCAAACTTCTTTGATTCCTGGGTCAGAATATTTATTTAAAGCTTCATCCAAACCTTGATTGAAACCAGATTTGATCTAGAAAAAGACATGCAAGAAGATTTAGAGTCAGCATTGTTTTCAAAAACACAAAGATCAGTAGGATTAATTTGTGCAAGGAGATAAAGGAGATGAGGGAGAAGAGTTGAGAAGAATTCTAGCTCAGCAATTTTTGAAGGCACTGGTAGTGTTTTTAAAAAGGTACAATAACCAATAAAAGGAAATCCGTAACACTGTAAAAAAAAGATACTGAACTTTACTGATATTTCAAGCTTTTGCCCTATATCAGAGTAAAAAGGGACTTTTTTGCTTTTTAACTCCTTCATGAAGGGCAAAAACTTGAAATGTCAGTAAAGTTAAGCATGCGTTTTTTTTCATGGTGTTACAAATATTCTAGTTCACTAGTTTCATTTTAAAAAGTGCCTTACCTCATCCCTGAAGACATAACCAGTGATGGCTGTACCAAGCTCAATCAGGAAGAGAAAGCCAAGAATGACTGCAAACTATTCAAAAATATTTAACATTAAATGTTGTTAAATATTTTTATTAAACTTTAATATATTACTCTTTTGTGCCAATACTAAAAAATATTCAACTTTATCCAAAGATAAAACAATATTGGACATATATGTGAAACAATTTTGTTTTCCACTTACACCCAATGTGCTTCATAACACAGCAACAATGTAACACATGCTTGGAATAGTTAATTATGTTGTGTTATACACTTACCGTTTTGAGGAGGCAAGTATGTTCCTTGATAGCTCCACAACATCCCATGAATCCAACAATAGCAATAAAGAACCCTACACCAATGAGAATATAGGCAGCTATTGTGAAGTCATGAGAGGATGATAGCTTCATATACTCATCAAACTGTAGCAAAGCCCATATACCCACAGCAAGCACTCCAAGGCCCAGTAACTGAAAATTAATCATACCTAGTTAATATATAACATTTAAGACTCTTGCCAGTCTAGATAAAGATGGAGCATTTTGAATGGCTGAAATCCTGTCAGTGACTTTCCATTTGCATGCATATATTTAATACAAATAATAATGATAAACCATTTATTGATTAAGCTATATTTGTACTCCTTCAGTGTGTATTGTGTATAATACCAGTGTGTATATGACCGGTCATAAAGTACAGAGTAGGTGGGCTGGAAAAATCAAAACTTCCAATGAATAAATCCTCAGTACTGGCCCACCCTTTAGTCCATGCATGATTACAAGTAGCCCCTCCCTTGACCAGGTGCACAATAATTGATGATAACTCCCAATGTATTGCATGATTCCTCTTGACCCACCCTTTTTCCTGTGCTTGAAAATGATGGCCCACTGCCTCTTTTTTTCCAGCCCACCACCTCCACTATACTTTATGACCGTCTACATTACTGTAACTTAAATGTGAAGAAATATAATACCAAATATTCTAGTTTAATATTTAATAAAAGGTCAAAACAACTTGAAAACATTCTTGATACTGAATGTCATATTACAGAATCAGTCAGTCTAATGATGAGTCAGTCTAGACTGTTAGACACTGACATCCTAAAAGACCAATCTAATCCATTGATTCTTCCATTTTACATCTCCATTCATAACGAGCCAGTACCCTTAGTTATGGCCTTGGAATGCAGATCAATGATCTGCATTCATGGAATTCTTTATTATAAATCCAATTAGCTATGCCTACATGATATGAATATATGAGACTCAGATAACAACTTTTGAATGGAGATAGGGGAGGTGTGAGAGATGTGTTTGCTAAGGTTCCCTGCAGTTAATTACATGTTCAGTTGATCAATTGACATAATCCTTTTACGATTAATTTTCGCTATTTCCGATCTTAGCTTCGAATATGCAAAATAGAATTTTTGCAGTTTTTTAAAGCATGTAGGAATACTGAGTCTATTTAGATTTTGCCGTTAGCAAATAATTTTACACGGGACCCTATGGTTTTTGTTTGAAATGTTTTGACTACGTGGAAAAGAAGCAAAGTCTGAGCAAAATGAAGTTCAAAAGACGTACGAAATAAGCACATTTTCGGCTTATTTTTGGCATATTTAGTCAGGACTTATTGATCGTAAGTGACTTACGATCAATTAAAATTACATGCATGTTTTTGATTAAATTTCCCAAATACATCATAGAATGTTCTGTGAACAGTGAGGCTGACTACGATATCAGTAAACTTATACCAAAGAATATTAACTGCTGATATAGGGCTGGTTCCCAGCTAATCGAAAAAGTATGAATTATAATATCAGTGGACGCAATTTCTTATACTACAGAATAATAACTGCTGATTTACCAGGTGAGTGCTGGTTCCCAGCTAATCGAAAAAGTATGAATTATAATATCAGTAAACGCAATTACTTATACTACAGAATAATAACTGCTGACTTACCAGACGAGTGCTGGTTCCCAGCTAATCGAAAAAGTA
>JAAAQI020130810.1:0-13626 GCA_011800005.2 Stichodactyla mertensii | reverse complement strand
CATGAGGCCGAGAGGTCTAATTGTTTTAGTATAAACCTACTAATCGGTCAAATAAATAGATGTAAACAATTTTAAATTGAGTTGAAATCATTTATTTTTCTCAAAAACCAGCACTTTTCGCTACTAGTAGGCTATCATGAATAGAGCTCTAGTAGAGTAGCCAATCAGAATGCAGGATTGGTGATAGACCGTTAGTAGGTTTATACTAATTCGTGATATCTACAGATACGGGATTTATCATGTGTTGCGAGTTCAAAGTCCAAGTGTTGGACGTGCGCTTAAAAATAGACTCGTAAACGTAAAAGTTAAGAATTTCCTAAATGTTCAAAATGTATAATAAAACAATTATGGAATTCGGTTTTCGCATGATATCGTAAATTATCAATACCTCGTGTCTGTGTTATCACACAGCCCTCGGTCTTGATAATAGCTGTTATTACAGATGCATGCAGATGAGATGCAAATGAGGCGTTATGCATTGTATTGACCCGATAGCCTCACTTGAATGATTCTTAAAACAAAAGATTTCTTTGCGGGCTCACCTGTGATAACAGCTATTCGATATCATGCTCAACCTCATCCAATATTAGCTAATCATCACCATCACCATCACCATCACCACCACCACCACCACCATCATCATCATCATCATCAGTGTAGTTAACAGTGGAGTTTTTACCTTAAGCTCCTCTGGAGTTTTTGCTGGAGCTGTCGCTGGTTCGATAGCATCACCAAATTCATCATACTGTGGCTCGGCTGGCGCCTGAGTTGGGGAAGCCGTGGTTGAAGTAGGACCGCTATCAGCAATAGAGCTAATAGATTTACCAAATGATGAAACGAGAACGGTAGAAGCACTTGCCAGCTCTGATGGCGGGAAGTTACTAATGTCCCTTGCAGCCTCCATCAGACAATTTGATGATTGATTCTATAGAAAAAAGATTGATTAGATAGATGAAGGAGAAATGGTATAAAGAAGAGAAAGAGCAAATAAATGAATAAACGGATTAGTAAATATATGAATGTAACAGTTTTCAATTTCAATTTCAACAGTTTTCAGACATACAAAATGAGGAAAGAGAGAAAGAATGAAAGAAAAAAGAAAGGAAAGAAGGAAGAATGAAAGAAAGAAGAGAGAAAGAAAGGATGGATGGATGGGTGGATGGATGGAAGGGAGGGAGGGAGGGAGGGAGGGAGGAAGAAACGAATGGAGGGAAGGAAGGAAGGAAGGAGGGAAGCCGAAGGAAGGAAGGAAGGAAGAATGAATGAAAGAATGAAAGGGGAAAAAACATCAAGGAAGGAATCAAGAACGATAAAAATTGACTCATACCTTGACAGCGTCTGTGAATGTGGTGTCGATTTCCAGCAGCGAGCCGATAACAGACGCTTTACAGGATGCTTTTTTGGGGTCTGAACTGACGATCTTGCACGCGTTCTCCATCAAAAATTCCATAGCCTAGGGAATTAATAGGAAAAATGATAGATAGATAGATAGAACTAGAGGCAAAAAAAGGAGGAGGAGGAGGAATGACAAGGAAAGGGAAAATACGAAAAGGGAAAGGGAAAAACCAGCAAAGCATCTATATTATTTCAAAGTACCTCTTGCACGAGATTTCGAGTTGTTTCAGACACGTCAGTCAGAGTTTTTTGTGTCCCTAGCAGAGTGGTGATGGTGTTGAACATATGTAAACAAAGTTGATCGATTTTTCCTTCGCCAGAGAGAACGTTGACCTCACCGTCTGCATCTGTGATATTTCTAAGGAACACTTGGAACTTTTCTTGGTTTTGATCCTTCAGTTTCACCTAAATTAAGGTAATATAAAGGCGAAAATAAAATGAGCAAAGATAATATTCAATAAGCCTTTTGCAGTAACAGGTCACGAGCGACCAGACCACCGTTCAATCAAGCACTACTGTGGAAATGAACTCCAGAAATGGAAAGAGCATCTCGATATTTGTGAGGTGACGTTTCAGCCCAAAATGTTTGACACACATTGGTCTCTCTCATTTCCGACCGATAACATTAAGAGCCAAAATTAAGAGAAATTCAGATCCCCTTTACTAGATACTGCATGGTTCGTACAACTTTGTCGATAGAAAAATTAAGGACTTTTCAAGGGCTTTTCAAGGTTAAATGTCAAATTTTCAAGGACAGCAACATAGATTATCGTTATTTTAAGCAGTGTTTCTGTTCGATTTTGTGTACCATTACATGTCAGCAATCCTTTAGGGCTCGTTTTTAGCTGTAAAGATTGTTTAACTGAATGCTAATTCACAAGAAACAAAGATGACAAAAGCCACCCCGCATTATTTTTGCAACATGAAAACGAGAGCGCCATTGGATTTATGGATGAAAACTCACCGAAAAAAAATTGAAAACTAAATTTCTGTATAAAACTTTTGTTAGAATTGTGAAATTTGTCAAATCCATAAAATCCAAGGACTATTTCTATTTTCTTAAGGACTTTTCTCCAATATTCAAGAACTTTTCAAGAAAATATAGAATTCAAGGCCTTTTCAAGGCAAATGACGAAATTCAAAGACTTTTCAAGGCTGTACGAAGCATGTACTGATAAAAAAGTAATTTGACTTACCGTGACATTTAAGTCCACGGTTTCGCAGCTTAAAGGTGGGTCGCAGACCAGAATCCTGAGTTTCTGGACAAATCCTTTTTCTTCCTTACCGACCGGCAAACGTGTGACCATATGGATCAAACCAGACATGTGGTTTGGTTGTGATCTACGTAACCCTACTGGCGTTAGTATCTTTGTATCTTCTTCGTACATATTGACAGAAAACGTAAGATAATCATCGTCGTCTGTCCAACCAATGCACGTGACGTTGAAGGGAGTTTCGTTGTCCCCAGTCCTGGGGTTAACGTCACAGCTTCCTGGCTTGGGCCCAGAATTTGTTAAGACTGCAAAAAGATAACGACAGAATCGATTTTTAGATTCTAGTCATGGTGGGGAGGGTGGTAATGATGTTGGTTGGTAATGATGTTAGTGATGCTGATGCTGACACAATGATGCCTGATGATAACGTTGATGGCGATGGTGGTGGTGATGATGATGGTGAGGGTGAAGATGATGATGATGATAATGTTAATATTGACGCTGATCTTGACACGACGATGCCTGATGATGTGTGGAATGACTATGTTGATGGTGATTATGTGATGATGATGATAATTCGATGGGCTCACTCCTATGAATGGGATTCTCCTTTACATCTTATCATGCGAACGCATATCTTACCACTCATTGCAGCGTGCCCCTTGACGTTATTAGCATATGCGTCGAGTCTAAACTCATACTCGTTGCCTCCTTGTAACATATTCGGCTTTACTACGATATTGTTAAAGGTTATCGAAGTTGTTAGCATATCATGAACATTATTGAGTGGAAGCATTTGATTGGTTTTCTTTTTCTTCACACTTAAATGCCAACGGAAGGACAGTTCACCACATCCTTCACAAACACATGCCCCCCTGAGTGCGTTCTTGTTTGATGGGATGTTTTTTGGACCACAATTAGCGATACACCTAGAAAAGCAAAAATACTTTCGTTCTGAATGGTGTGTGATATTAGGAAAGCATGACATTAGGACAGTGGAACATTAGGACAGTAGGATATTAGGACGGTGGGACATTAGGATAGTGTTACATTAGGATAGCGTGACAACCGTGTGACAAACATTGTTTCAAATATAAACAACTGTAGTATCTCAATCTCTTACAAAATTGTGCAGTCAGGAGGCTCTCCTTCCATCACATCCAGTGACAGTGATGCTGAAGCCCAGCGAGTATCCTTTACGACTAGCAACGTCACCACATAGGTATGGTTGATGATCATTCCACCAGTGGGAAGCATGATTTTCCCGCCAATGACATCAAGTCTTCCTGGCCCGTGTCCATGGCAACCTTGATGAAAACGAGACGGTGCGCCATTTGGGCTGGCTGCCGCCAGATCTGGATGTAACGTGAGAGGTTTTCCTGGTAGATTTGTCGAGTTAGCAAAAATCTTAAGGGTTTCAGATTCTTCCGCGCAGAACCAGTAGTACTTCATTCCCACGTTGTCCCCGGTGTCTGGATCCAAGGAAAGTGTAGCATCTACTGGAACGGTTTTATTATAACCAACAGACTTCGAAGTACCGCCACGTATCCTAGCAATCAATTCTGACTTGGTGACTTTAAAGAAGCCTTTGCTGGCTGTATAGATGCCAATCACGTGCCCTCCTTTCATTTCTGTCTTACATACAGCCGCGTACGTACCGTACTCTAGGCAACGCCGTGGAATGACCAGAATAGAATCTCCTGTTGGCATACTTTTCGTACAATTTGACGAATACTCCGTACATTTACCATTCGTCTCGTTGCATTTCAAGAGATTCCAGCTTTTTGTTGAAAGTTTAGTGGCTTCGCAATTGATTTGAATCAACGGTGTCAATCGTATGCGCGACGAGCGCGTGTAAGGAACAGCAGTTTCCATAGTAAAGTTAGCCTCCGTGGACGAGAAATTCACGAGAGGATATTTACAAGGTTTGGGAGACAGATTCGCGCGATCGTTGAAAATCTCTCTAGAAACTTTATTACAGCCGACTGTTCGAATGATATAAGGACCGATGAAGGAGTGAATATGGGTAACAGTGAAAGGAATGGCAGGGAGTGTACGCACTATCGTTCCATTAGAGCATTCCGGCTCACATACGGATTTGATAGACGTTTTAAAAAGATAGGTAGTGCCATTGTCGACATCGAGTGAATAGCAAGCGTCAGTGCCAACTTGGTCAACGTTAAACGAAAAATTGAATGATTTCCCAGAAGTAACGGGGCCGTTGTTATAGAAAGTGAAGCCTTTTACCTCATCTTGAAGGTGGAGCACATAAGTCTTGGTTTTCTGGTTAACAGCGTTAAACATGGTGATCTTGACTGTGTAAGTACCTTTCACTGGGTATAAATGAACGGTGGATCTATTTGTTATCAATGCGTTGGTGCCATCGCCCCAGTCGATCGCGACAGACACATTCGTTCCATTTCCCCAATCCAAGTCCAAACTAATGTTATTCTTTGTAGGAAAATACGAAAAATCGGCACCTCTTCCGGGTGAACCTGACCCATATAGACCTCCTTTGGTCGTCAAAAGCATAACGTCATTGTCAATAGGAGTTTGGACTTCGACAGAAGATAAGAGATTGACACTACTGATTTGGTTCGTACAAGATACACCGATGGGATAGGCTCCAATGGCCGCGAACGAATGCGTAAGGACTAATGGCGGCACGAATAGGTTTGTTCTTTGGTGTCCATCTCCGAAATCCGTGGTGCAGGTTAAGTTGGTCGGTGTAGATACGTTCGTGGGTTTGTTGATAGTACACTGGATTTTTCCTGGAGGGAAAGGTTGAGGGTCGCTGCACACCACAAAGACCTTCGCGGCAGGATGTTGCGACTTGATCATGGTTGTAAACTTCACCTCACTAACGCTGTTGTTGCAAACTGTCCTGACGTAGAAATCTCCCTCGATGGCATACGTATGAGAAAATTTTATACCGATGGAAGGGAAGAGATCTAGAGTAAAATGTGGTGGCACGTAAACTCCGTCCTGCCAGTCCCAGTAGCACGTGACATTTGACCCCTGGGTCAACTTGATGAGAACCTGAGAAGTGTTCGCAACAGGCATATACTCGGGGGTCAGCCTGGTGGCTATTGCCCCAGTGATAAGATAGTCGATCTTGAAACACATCGTGTAAGATTGCTGTAAAGTGACATTGTTCACCGAAGTAGCATCCATGCAGTAAACCCCAATGGCGTCACACGGGAACGTCACGGATCCATTAGTCCTCTCGGGATTAAAAACAAGAGCTTGGTCGACACTAGAACTAGTGTAGAAGTTCCTCTTTTTAAGCCTGAATTCCACCCCTGTGCCTTGAGCAACGCCAACATAAACAGTAGCAGACTGTCCGTGAGGACAGTTCGGGATCTGATTAATGACGAGGCCCAGCATTGCCTTTTCAACGATTGCCTGGGTCTGGCTAGTCGTGTTGTACAATCGATTTGTGCAGTTAATCCCCACAACATAATACCCAGTGGTAGCGTACAGATGGTTGAAGGGTTTTCCAACATGTAAAGAGTTGGAAGTACTTGTCGTCCCATCACCATGTGTCCAGGTACAGGTAAAATCATTTCCGCCGTCAATAGTAAGTAAACATGGGGTTGGGTTGGAGAAGTTCGTGGGAGGACACACCAACGCGAAGTTGATTAATGGGTACACTGGTTTATGAACCTGGATCTCTTTTGTAACATTTTGCGAGCTAACGTTGTTATAGGCCGTCACATTTATTGTATATTTGGAGTATATACTATAGTGACGGCAGAATCGTATTTTCCTGTCCTCTTCGATTCGTCCGTCTCCCCAATCTAGTCTGTACGTGGGCGTAGTTCCCTGGGTCACGTTCACGTCAACACAGATGGTTTCATTGACTTCGATATCTCTCGCGGCGTGCTCTACATTAAAGCTTAATCCTAAGATCGCTTTCTCTACAATGATGGGTAGCGATATCACCTGCTCAGAGGCCGCGTTACTTGCGTTAACGGTCATCTGGTACGTCCCTACTTCATACGAATGATTAAAACAACCGATAAAAATTTCTCCGATATCGAAAGTGCCGTTAACGATCTTTACATTGTTCCCAAAGTCCGTTGCTATGGTTACTTTGTCGCCTTTAGTGATCTTGAAGCAAATAGTAGTGACTGTCGGGTATGCCTGTGGCCGTATGTTACTGGTGAACATCAGCCCGTCCACCTTATCCATGACTAGGATTGAGCACCTCATTAGGACCTGCGATACTCCATTAGAAACCGTAATAGAAATCTCCCGCGTGCCCTTCGTTGTGTAGGTTTTGAAAAACGACTGCGCATCCAGTGCTGCTGGCTTGGTCCTTCGTATCACAGTCGAGCTATCGAAACGCATGGCGTACGATATGTTCGAACCGTTATGAGCGTTGACTGTGAAATTATAGGGCTCGTTGACAATGGCTCCTTTACGGAATATGTAAGTGACGTTGGCAATTTTCTCTTGAGATGTAATCAAGGCTGTGTATTGCTGTGAGCGGTCCTGAGACTTGATCGTAACCTTCTCGGTGAAGACATCAATCTTGCTGTAGATTAAAGATAATGGGAAAACACACTTGATCTTGATCAAGAAGAGGACAGAATACTCTAAGTAGTTTACCGCTTTTCCTGTAAGATCTAAAACACTTCCGATGCCATTGTTTTGGTCACTGTATGTCACAACAGTCGATCGTCCACCAAGACCTGCGTCCTCAGAACTTCGTGTGGAAATCTTGGCCGACCCGCTTGGAGGAAAATACAAGGCGAACAGCTCTCCAATAACAATATCCGAGACATTAGCTTTAGCAAAGAAAATCTGCTGTCGACCAATCTTAGTGAAACAAGTATAGTATACAGAAACAACTTCGTAGCGTTGTGATGGAGCAGTTGCCGTCACGTTTTCTGGGTGGGACCCGTTCACAACACAGTGTCTGGAGTCGGTCGAGAACGTCTGCCCATCCGTGCAGTTGGTAGTGAAGGAGCAAGTAACGGTCTGGGCTTCTGTTCTACCATTAATGTACTTGTACAGATTGCTAGTTCCTAATTTGCATATTGGACGAAGTTTCTAGAAATATAAACCACAACATGGAGCGTTATTAAAGAACTCTTTAAAAAATAATAGAATGCAGTAATTTTTCTCAAATGCTGAAACTTCGAGCTTTTATATTACACAAGAGTCGTTCATCATCATCATCATCATCATCATCGTTATCGTCATCATCACTGTCATCATCATCATCATCGTCATCATCATCACAAGGTCTTTTATCACCATAACCATCATTGTCATCGCCATTATTATGACCGCCACCATCATCGTCGTCACCGTAATTGTCGTCATCATCATTCTCATCATATATCACCATCATCGTCTTCATTATTAGCCAATTCCATACCGTGAGGACTGGGACGAGTTCCCTAAATTTTGATAATGTCAACACAAGACTCACCTAGAAAGAAAGAGCATATCGAGCTTTGCAAAATCCCGAAGTTTGGTGTTAATTGGTTCAATATTGAACGTTTTACAGCTGTTCTAAAATGGTAGAATTTACAAAGAAATGTATGGTTGTAGGGACAATTCCAAACTTCGGAATTTTGCAAAGCTCGATATGCTCTTTCTTTCTAGGTGAGTCTTGTGTTGATATTTCGTCCCAGTCCTCACGGTATGAAATTGGCTTATTGATTCTTATAAATCTGAAACAACATAAATTTGCGTTCGCGTGCAATGTCTTGTTAATCTTTAATTAAATACCTGTATAGAAATACATCCATCTCTCTCTACATTCACTTCAATCCCAAGAAACTGGCCGTCATCTGGTGCCCTCGTATCGAGAAGAATGACTGTGTTGGTTGTCTCTTGGCTCCCACCAATTGGAGTATCGAAAATAACTCCAAATGTCATACCAATTGCATCTAGATAGCAAAATGGTAAGTTGTTACTTAAGCTGGGAATGACTGGGACTGTAGTTGAGGGTGAGTGCTAGTGGGTTCTGTGAGGGTATTGGTGGGTTCTGTGAGGGTGCTGGTGGGTTCTGTGAGGGTGGTGTTGGGTTCTGTGAGGGTGGTGGTGGGTTCTGTGAGGGTATTGGTGGGTTCTGTGAGGGTGCTGGTGGGTTCTGTGAGGGTGCTGGTGGGTTCTGTGAGGGTGTTGGTGGGTTCTGTGAGGGTGCTGGTGGTAGACGGAAAAGAAAGGCAAATGGACGCTAGCGATGGGATCAGAGAGAGAAAGAAGCCATTTTTCAAAAGGGGCAAACATTTCCGATATTATTACAAGAACGAAAATATTTCAAGACATATGAGAATTGTTCTAGAACTTACTTAAAACTTGAATAGATCTCTTTACTTTTGGCCTAATATTTTCCCATTCCAGACCACGTGTCATCCTCTTGGGAATAAGATTCTTTGTTTGAGGCTCATCCATATCAACGTTTCTTCTCAAGCGTTTCCGAGAAACAAAGAAATAAAATCCAAGGGAATGACACGTGGTCTGAAATGGGTAAACGCTACGCCCAAAGTAAAGAGGGTCTATTTGCTGTAGTCGTGCGCAACCTCCAAGATTAGTAGCAAATTTTAAGCCCCTTTTGTATGCCACTGGAAACCCCTTCCCCCTTCCCCCAGGGGAGCGGAACGCTCACTTTGGGCGCAATGTTTACCCATTACAAACCATGCGTCATTACCTTGCGAATATAATTCTTTGTTCATTTGTAACGCCTGAGAAGATACATTAATATGGATAAACCTCAACAAAGAATCTTATTCCCAAGAGAATGACACGTGGTCTGAAATGGGAAAACATTACGCCCAAAGGTAACTCGGTCAATTAACTTACCACACAACTCAATAGTCACTGGTGACTTTTCCCTCAACTGATAACTGATTTGAAGTCCTGTACCTTTGGACACCTTCACATTGCAATCGAAACTGTGATACGTTGCGACGTAGTTCGGACAGTGCAGTTCGGCTTCAAAATCATCATTAACTTTGACGGCTGTGTCGTAGCGCTTTTCATTGCTCTCCCCAGACGTATCTAAATGGCCTTTGCAAAAGACGTTGAAGTCCGATGGTGCTGAGTAATACGTGTGGTTGAGCGCGGCATTTGTGGCTTGAACTGGAAGGGATTCACCAAAGTCGCACTCTGCCAGAGAGTTTGCAGTACACGTTGTTGAGAACGCAGTCATGCTTTGGACTTTGGCAGGGACCGTACAGCTAAACGACGTAGGGAAAGATCCAGAGACTGAATAGACGCTGAAAGCGTCATCGCTTCCGCATGTCAAGGCAACGTTCCCGCTGCAGGGAGTGTTACAGAGAGACTCGGGAACAGCGGTACCAACCGTGGTACCACAGAAGCAGTATTTGCCGTATTTCAGTGCTGCGTAAGTCTTACTAGCAACACCACATGCTGTGATACATTTCTCTGGAGTCAACGAAACACTATTATATTGTTCAGCGGCGGTGAAGCCACCACTCTTGTAGCAGCCATAAAAATTCTTGGCTACGAAAAAGAAGAAAATATGGAAAGCTTAGTAATTTTTAGAGTTTGTTAGATGTGTTGTTCTCTCCCTTGTCACGATGGATTTTCTCTGGGTTCTTCGGTTTTCCTCCCTCCGTAAAAATCAACATGTGAGCTGAGAGTTGTATGAGAATTATAATGTAGTGTTAGTGTGTGTGAGTGATAGTGCCCCCCAATCAGTGGGAAAGCGCTAGAATGACGAGGGACTTAAATAAAGAGATTTACTATTATTGCAAGGAATTAGATAATCCGTGGTCCCAAAGTTTGAATGAAGAGCGGAAGAAAACTTGGAACGCAAGAAAATCTGGCACTGAATTTAGAAACGAAACAAAAAAAAACCACTTTCTTGCACCGCTTGGTAAAGTGTACTTAACAGACACCTTAAGACTGACGTCGCAGTTTATGAAAACAGCAAACCACTTTGGGGTTTTGGGAGACTTTCCACGTTAGCCAACTCCCTTAGCTTTTTTCTTTATCCCTTTTCTAAAATCCCACTAGATGATAGGGTTGACATGGTTTGTTAAATAGCTTAGTCATTTTAAAAAACAAAAATCCCAAACATATAAAAAACCTGCTTTGAGTGACGACTGTTCATGAAGTACCAAAACAAGATGACGGTTGTGCAGTTCGTAAATAAGGTTTTGTACTTCAATCTTAAATAATATATCTTAAGTCAAACGTCTAACCCCGAACTGCAGTTTCAGGTTTAAGATAAAATATCCAGTACGTCAATCTCAAGGTGTCTATTATCAGCAATATTAATATGATACCTTTCCTTGTGCCTGATAGTTTTACTTTTAGAACAATTTTTCCTACAAGACCAATAGGTTCGATGCGAAGACAGCGGGCTTCCAGACCAGCAGGCATAGCAACGGAGACAATTCCGGTAGAATCTGTATTGCCGTTGAAAATCTGGGAAGTCATGAGATTATTCAGCAGTTAACGACAGCGCACCGCATTCTAACCAGCTCTTTTCAGGAAAGTCACTGCCTATTAATGTTCCGGTTCTTACCCCTTAGAACCAATGTTTTTTCTCCTCGTACCATCCCCTACCCCCTAAGATCCAATGGCCGGCCACCTTCCCTCTACCATGCCCTACCCCTTAAGATCTAATGGGCCACCTTCCCTCTACCATCCCCTACCCCTTACGATCTAATGGGCCACCTTCCCTCTACCATCCCCTACCCCCTAAGATCCAATGGCCGGCCACCTTCCCTCTACCATCCCTACCCCTTAAGATCTAATGGGCCACCTTCCCTCTACCATCCCCTACCCCCTACGATACAATGGGCCACCTTCCCTCTACCATCCCTACCCCTTAAGATCTAATGGGCCATCTTCCCTCTACCATCCCCTACCCCCTACGATACAATGGGCCACCTTCCCTCTACCATCCCTACCCCTTAAGATCTAATGGGCCATCTTCCCTCTACCATCCCCTACCCCCTACGATACAATGGGCCACCTTCCCTGTATCATCCCCTACCCCCTAAGTACATCAATGACCAACCTTTCTGGAAGAACCATCCATTATCTGTTGGAAAACCTGGCAGTTTTTGCTCTTAGAGACAGAAAAGGTGGATACGTAGCTAACATCACTCGAATCACCAGTCCCCTGGACTACCACGCCAGCTATGGCACGAACTTGCCTGGTATCAACCTGTAGGTAAGGCTTCTTGTCCAGTGATGATGGACTCCAGCCCTTGTTGACCAACGTGGCTAAAACGAGGAAACAACACCCAGATACATTTAGGGCTACCTATGTTTTGTGGTATCATTCCATCTCCACCGACCAAACCCAACGACCAACTGGTCCCACTCTGAATTCCTGGTCTCCCGCTCTACCTTTTATCATTTCCACTTCCCCGAAGAAAACTTACCATTTTTCTCGTGACTTTCATTCGTATTTTCGAATTTCGAAGGAAGACTGCATGGGATCGATTGGACTTTTGAGTCACTTCCTAAAATTCAGCCCCACAATCCTTTGCAGTATAAACTCATTTCCAGTCTTCCTTAATGCGGAAAGCCGAATTTAGTGTTTTTCAATTGGCCCATCATTTAGTAGATAGTTTCAGACTCCTTTCTTTTGACTACATCTCTTTTTGGTAATCAATAAACAGTCCTAATTCTCTCACCTTCCAAAGAAGTAAGTTTACCATTGATTGCCGGTGTTTGCTGACTCGCTACAGAGGTCGCAGTGTAGACACTACCAGTAGTGGAGATAGTTGCTGGAAGAAAAAAGGAAAGTATTAACTAAACATTGATGAGAATCCAGATTATTTTGTCAGTTTGTTTCCATTATATGATATACACCAATATACACCAATATACACCAAATCCTCAAACGGAAAGCAACAACAGCAACAATAACAACAACAGCAACAACAAGAACAACAACGTCAGCAGCAGTGGCAACAGCAACAACAAGAACAGCAACAGCAGCAGCGACAAGAGCAACAACAACAAATAACAACGACAATAGACACAACAACCGCAGCAACAATAACAGCAATAGCAATAGCAACAACAGCAGCTACAACAGCAACAGAAAATCCCTCGTTGGGCGTAATGTTGTCTCTTTTCAGACGCCGTGTCATTCCCCAGAGAGACAAGAGAAAAAACAATACTATGGATGAGCCTCGAAAAAGAAACTTATTCCCATGTATGCGTGGCGGCGCGAGGGGTTCCGTTCCTTCCCAAAACCACGTGAGGATGACACGTGGTTGAAAATGGGAAAAAGTTACGCCCCAAAAAGAGGACTACTTGTTATACCTTGGGTCCCGACACCATCTCTCAAATGGCACTTACTGCCGTCATGGCAGTTTGTAATGCTGAGACACTGGGCAAACGTGTAGCTTGGACCAACAGACGTTTCTTTCACAGTAGGACTACAAGATTCATCAACTGAAAAACAAAAAAATTGCTTTGTAAATTCCTGCTTAAAAACCGACGGAGATAACCCATATGTTTGAAGTGATTGAAAATCCAGCACGATAACAGTAATACTCGTCCTAGAACGGTAATGGATTCCGAATTCCAAGAGCGTGTGAACGATTCCAGATTTAGTATCTTAGATCTCGGAATTTACACCTTCTGTTTTTGGCTTGCGTATATTTTAGTTCGAATCCTGAAAATTTGATTCGAAGTGCACTTCGTGTCAGGCTATTGAACTGAGTAACTTTTCAAAAAGCCAAAATCATCTTGCTTGCATTAAACCGAATCATGGGTCTCCCTCTCCTCCCCTCCTCCAGAACACAAACAAGTAATACCCAACGCGCAGAGCGGGGAGTAGGAAGGGGGGGGGGGTGCCCCAGTCAGCTTAGGACCCCAGTCAACTTAGGACGCCTTTGTTCTCAAGGAAACTCTCCCACCTTCAAAACTTTCAATCATAACACGTTTTGGCTTGTCTGGCACATCTGTGTGCATCGTTACATTAAGTCCACATATTCATATAGTTCACTTCAATTACCGCGACCCAACATCTATTTCACCCCGGCCTGCTCCCAGTCTGACC
>JAAAQI020130799.1:0-12500 GCA_011800005.2 Stichodactyla mertensii | reverse complement strand
TCCGAATCTCTTTCTTCATAGAAGCCAAATGCATTCTTAAAATATATAGAGAGATTTTATCTATAAAAGAACTCTATAGTTTATAATTTATAAATTTTGGAAGTTAAACATTTTTTTCTTGCTAGTTTAGTATTGCATTCCAGACTTCTTAGGAATCTACATTCTTCCTGGTCAGCGTCTTATCCCCAGGAACGCAGGCGCTGCGGAGGGATTGCTTCAATTTCACACCATTGACTGTTGTGTGGGAGGTCGTGGGTTCAAGTCCAGGCTGGACCAACACTCAGGGTCTTAAAATAACTGAGGAGAAGGTGCTGCCTTTGTAATAACATCTACAAATGGTTAAACCTTCAGGTTGTTCGGATGATCACGTTAATGGCAGTCCCGCGCATTTGATATAGAACTTGCGTGTTATAAGTATTAAACATTATTGTTATTGTTAAATTATCACACAGCCGTGAGCCATTCCAAAAGCCGCAGTCACTATTGTCCAGTTTTGATTTTCACTTCTGGCTTCTCATAGTTTCATTGGTTGTTATACCGACCAATCAAAAACGGCCTGTCTGAAGCCAATGGGAATGCTAGAAACTAGAATACCTCGCCAGGAACAAACTGAATTTGTTTTTCAACTGATGAGCTACAGACGCCTCCTGAGCGCTTCAAAGTATTAATGAGTTCGCGGATTCGACTTAAATCCGGTCTATACAAATACTAAAATGCCCCAAGGACATTCGAAAGCTCAATAGGCAAAGAACGATATATTCTCGCCTAGTTGATGGATTGAAATTACTTTTCAACGCGACATTAGCGAAACAGGCATCTTGTCGCAAACGAGGTGGATTTCTGCATTGCTTTTTAATTTTCATAGCTCGTCTTCTTCAGTAATTTTCTTCTATTAGTTACACAAGACTCTCTTTTCCACTTTGTTGTCCTATCACTACAGAGAAAGCGAGTTTTGAAAGCAGTTTTGCTGGTGGGAGTAAGCTTTACCTACCGGTGGCTCTTATAGTGCCAGGTCTAAACAACATAGACCTAATGACACAAACATCTAATCTTTTCTACCCTGAATCCGTGTAAAAACCTCATGGATTGGCCCGCAGGCTATTTATCTCATCCATGACCATATTTTCCTGTTGACGCCATTACCATAAACCTTAGATGCGATGATTTTTCATATTCAAACGTCTTAACATAAAAACGCGTTACAATACAGTCTAGGGAAACTCCGACTGCCAATCGTCTGATAAAAGATCACTCTGGACCAATCGATGGTTTATCTAAGATAAGCAAGACAATAAGCAATAGAGAACATCGTATTGCAAAGATCCATAAGTCACTAGCGAAGCATTGGAATAAAGATGGTTGGAAGTCGAGATTTTGAGAGATTTTGGCCAGGAGTAACTTGAAGACAAGTGTTATCAAGGATAGAGTAGTTTGAAAACCTAAAATACGGGAAAGAGTCAATATCCCACTAACAGGGGGAGATACCAGACTGACCAGGGAGTCAATATCCCACTAACAGGGGGAGATACCAGGTCAATAGCAAAAGCCTTGGAGCGATGAAAGACTATCATGCAGCTTAGTGAGGTATCAAATACGATAATCAGTGAAGAAAGCTGCTTAACATTGAAAAAGAAGATAGAAATGAAAAGCCTATCAAAGTTAAAGTAAACAATCTAGAAAATTCACATTCACAGTCAGATGTAGTTTATTTTAGTACCGGTGTTAATGATGGAAAAGGCACGCCAAAGCAATTGAAGAACTAAGCTGACTCAACGCGCTAGCCATGTTCTTCTAATTAAAGGAAATTCCAGGGTCCGTGAACGAGAATGTAAGGTCATTAATGAGTTCATGTTTAAAAGCTTTTAGATAACCTCCATTCTGTGGTAAAGCATTAGAATAGTCTGTACTGACGTAAGGTCAGGGCTGCCCGTAGGCACGTCGCCATGATGGTTTTCATACCATCGCAGTGTCTTGCCTTGTCGATCAGCATTAGCTGTTTTATCATCGCGTCTTGGGTGCTTTATGCCTTGGGGATAAATGGGGTGTATACGATACGATAATGTGAAAATGTTTCACAGCATGGGTTAACGTTTGTTAGACCACGCGCGCTCGAACACTCGATTGTGAAGTACTAATCTCTTTCTTTCGATTCAAGGCCATTGGAGAAGTACATCCAAAAACTCGTGAAGGAAAAATATCGTTTGATTTCTTGATCGGTGGACACATTCGTGTTTTGTACTCGAATAATGCACAGCTAACCGTGTTTTGTACTTGATTAATTCACAACCAACCGTGTTTTGGACTTGAATATCGCACAGCGAACCGTGTTTTGCACTTGAATAATGCGCGAGCGAATCGTGCTTTGTACTTGATTAATGCAAAGCGAACCGTGCTTTGTACTTGATTAATGCACAGCTAACCGTGTTTTGCACTTGCATAATGCAAGCGAATCGTGTTTTGTACTTGAATAATACACAGCTACCCGTGTATTGTACTTGAATAATGCACAGCTAACCGTGTTTTGTAAGTCAGCGCAATAGACCATTTGCATGATGGCGTCATTTGACTACCACTACCAGAATACTTTGTCAAAATGCTTTGTTATTCAGATTTTTCTACTCTCCTGGGAATAAAGAGACGATTGGTAAAATTTGCCTGACAATAGGAGCCGCTCAAAGCATTCTGGTCTTGGTAGTAAATAAAGCCGTCAAGCAAATGAGCTATTCTCCACTTTTCTTCTTTCACTACGAGTCCTGGTTTAAATTTTAATCCAACTGACCATTCACTGTTTACAACGCCGCCATCATGAATATTACCCTCAATTCCTTTTGATTGGCTAAGAGTGATAACCAAAACCAAAGAAACAGCGATAAAAAGTTGGCTTTTGAATGAAATCTTTTATCTATTCGTTCGCTTTTCACTAGTTTTCCCGTTTTTCCTTCATTTTCCCAGCAACTGAAATATCGTCCTTCTGTAATATGAGCGCGATTCGATTATAGAGCGTCTTCAGGCTTCACAAGATATTTTTAAACAAGTTTACATTCTCCATGTTATTGACCGTATCTTTGCACTAATATACCCCAAACATTAATCCTAAACAACCCGAGACGTGAGGCGCAAGTACCTCTTTGATGGTCCTTGAGTGCAAATGAACCAATGGTACCGACGGAATAAGATTAAAGTTCAAACCAAAACAATGATTTATACGACCAAGCAACAGCCAACCACTAGACTACCCGCGATGTATTCCATTACGATCCTAGATTGATATTCATTTTGGCTACAAAAATGCACGCAACGTTTCGTGCTCAAGACGACATTATTTAGCCTAACTCTAATCACATTGGATTGTACGCTGTCTTATATATTTTTAGCCCAGACATTCGGGTAATTTTTTCATTAAAAAACATATCTTGAGGCGTTGAAATGGAGTTGGTAATGGAAATTGGCGAGAGATCTTTAAAGGCGCTTAAGGAGAAAGTGTTTTTTTCAAAAGGAATTAAAATCCAAGAACTAAAAGAATCGCTTATCAGCACGTAAAAACGAATTGAAAAAGATGGATACGAATTCAAAATGGCTCCTAAATTGAAGTTTTTTTTAAAATCTAGCAACGACGATAGCTTTTCTAGAAGAAGCCAAAATAGAGAAAGAAAATTTTGAATAGAATAGATGATTAAAATGTCCGTTTGTAAGTCAAGAAAGAAACCAATACCGTTTCTTTAAAATACACTGCTTTTGTTTTAAAAACCTGAAGGAGAAAGACTGACATGACCGAAGCGTTTAAAGACAATGAAATGACCAAAACAGTATGGAAATACAACTTGTTTCTCTTGCAATGAAGCCCTTTTCAAAATTCAAAAGAAAGAAAGAAAAATAAGGATGTAAGAATGAATGAAAGGAAGGAAGGAAGGAAGGAAGGAAGGAAGGAAGGAAGGAAGGAAGGGAAGGAAGGAAGGAAGGAAGGAAGGGAAGGAAGGAAGGAAGGAAGGAAGGAAGGAAGGAAGAAAAGAAGGAAGGAAGGAAGAAAAGAAAAAAGGAAAAGAAATGTAATAAAATGGATGAAAAGGAATAAAGATGAATTCATGATTACTCTGCTTCACGACAGCGTCAAGATAGCGTTGAGTTGATTAAAATGAACGGCAAATAAGATGTTCGCGCATTTTACTCCATCAAAAGTGAGATAAAAAGGCTGGAAGCGCTCGCTATCTCTTTAAGGTTGTCAGTACTTCGTAAATTAACAAGAACATCCCTGTAAAAACAACAAATCACCATCTTATCAAAGCAGGAAAAAGTCACGAAATCAGAAATCAAATTTGCATTTGTGAAACCGTCTTATGCGCTCGATTTAGAAATAATGTGCAAAGAGAAACGAATTTCTCGATAAATATTCGAAAAATGGAAAGATGGGAATTGAAGAGACAAAAAATATAAGTCGTATACGTGAGAGTTGGCATAGGTTTTTTTCCAGCTCTCTTGGTGGGCCATTATGAGATTTGGAAGCGTTAGTATCTCTCGCACCAAGGAAGCAGACGTCCTACAGAGATGCTTTTAATGTTTCGAACGATTTGATCAGCGCTTCGAATCAACAGCGTTCACGTATTCAAACAAAGACGTAAATTCCTAAGATCGAGAATGTTAAAATAGATACATCTGGAGAAGTAAAATGAAAAAAAAAAAAAAAAAAAAAAACCAGGATGAGGAAGAATAAAGAGAAACTAGAACGATGATGAAACTTTTTGAAGAAAGATTTTCAACCTGTTATTTATCTCTAACTCGTGAATGTCAAGAGCAGCAGCACCGCATGCTGGTAAAATCACTTGTTATAAATGGTTCGACGCGGACAAACCCGCTTACGACTAAAAATATAAAGGAAACTAATAAATTGAAATATATTTTTTACATTGATAAAAACTATGGGACGAAACAGCGTGATACTTGCTTCACCTATGGGAGATGTTGGCGCGAAACGGTCCACTGTAGTATTGCACAGGAAAATCGACCTACACAGTACCCTTATTGAAAAAGGTAACTCAAGCTGGTTTAGCTATGCAAAGATCTGCAGAAAACAGTTGGAATCAAAAAAGAAAGGTAACCTTTTCGTACGTACGTCTGACTCAACCAGAGGAGACATCGCCAAGGTGAAAATTTCAACATTCAATGCGACAGTTCCAGACTGAAATACCACACGTAGGATACTATTTATTCCGGCTAAAACAACTGAGTTTTTTCATTCGGAAGGACTATTTTTGGATCGGTCAACGTTTGTAAAGATTGTCTGTTAATAAAGCTATTAGGCCGTGTTAACGAAGACGCGCAGTGGGTATTGGCTGTGACCGCACGGATCGCCCTTCTAATCATCCCGGTACCCCACGTCTCTTGGTCTAACGAGATAAGTTACGTAATGATTTATGAGCGCGATTTGACGCACATTTCGCGTGGCTTTCGCGATGCGTTCTTTAAACCAGGTCGCGGGAGAATGTAGGCGAACTATGCGTGACCCAGATTGCACTGCTTTCGGGACAACCCCACTCCTGAATTCTCGAAAATGATGCATGAAGGCGAGGCTTCGTGCAAAATCGCGATTGGTGGCGCGAAATGAATGAAATTTCTTTGACTTTTTCTGTGGCTTAGAAGTTTATTTTTACGAGCGCGCGTGCTTCATAGACACGAATAACGCACTTTCACGTATAGTCACTACACGTTATCGCGGTTATGTCATTCTATTCCCAGTACACATAAAGCAGATGGCTGGTTTTCGGTGTTTTAAATGACATTAAACATAAAATAACAACAGCACATAAAACGGTGTGGTTCAGTTGAAGTCAATGGAATGACGTGGCGTTTATAATCTGAGTGCTATGGTCTTTGTGAATTATATAGTATATGTTTTATGAAATGAATTTTAGATAAAAATAAGAACTAGTCCAAAGGCAATGCGAACAAGCACAAAAGAAGCAAGAACAAAGAAATTGAACTGAAAAATCGTTTTTCCTATTTCAAATGGCAAACAAATCTTCAAAATAAGATATGCAATAATTTGAACGAAAATAAGAGTTCTCAGCGTAAACACATTGGGTCTGATTAGACTTTGACCTCATAGAATAAAGTGATGAGCTAAATTAAAGCAGCACTGGTGTTCCTCAGATTCAATACTAGGACCCCCCGCCTTCGAAATGTCGTCCATCATGCAGAGACGCAGCAGCCAATGGTTTGTAAGGAGAGAGAACTGTAATCAACAATGTAAAGAGCTCGGCAGGATGTTAGAAGATGTACGGGTAAGATATTAAGAACCTCCTTCAAAGGTGTAATGAAAGACAAAATACTATAGAAACGATCTTAAAAATAGAATAACATGAAAATAAGATAAAGAACCCAAGGTTCTAGAAGCTAAGAGCTTTGCTGTTACCCTTGAATTACCAGTAAGAAAACCGGTACTATTATACACTGGCAAAAGACAGACGGACAGACAACAAGCCTATATTGCTTCAAAGCAATGATATTTCGGCCCGCATGGCCGTTGCTCATGAGAACAGAACATATGCGAGAATTCGTAGTAGCCTGCAGAAAAAGTAGAAAGTTGTCTGTGCGTAGCCTGAGCGTTGAATAAACAGTTTGTTCAGATGCAACCAACGCAGACTGTTCGCGGTCTACCCGTGAACATGTGGTGGTGATGCTCTGTCGCGACATCAAACTTCAAAGTTCCTCCAGCCTACTAAAGTATGTTATTCGACGAATATGATTCGATGTGAGGAAATAGTGACAGCTAACTGACAGGTATGGCAAATATTATGCGTTGTCTGACTGAATACAGCAACATTTCGGCCTGAAGGCTGAATTAAAAAAGCGACAACAGACAAAAACAAAGACAGACTAGAAGATGAAGGCGGTGATGACGTCACATGTACACAAGGAACAATGGCAGCCACGTTGGTGTACCTGACAATGCACCTTCCCGGAGATACCCATAATTCTCCCTGATTTAGTGCGTGCAAACGAGGTCAGTGTCTGGTTAGGTGCAAAGTATATGAAGACGACTTCGGAAATTGAACAGAAAACAAACGGCGTTTTATCAGATGTGGATTAAAATTACGAAAGGAGGATATAAATGATTTTACCAAATAGGATATCTAAATAACAGAGCTTTTCCTGTTCTTGTTTAGACACAGTGCACGAATTTCCTACGAATTTCCTACGAATTTCCTACGATCAGTTTTCAATGTTTTGTACCCTGACTTCGCTGGCGCGCGCAAATCCTAAAGAATTGTGGCCGGAAACTACGGAAAGGAGTATAGAAGCTAACGAGAAACCTTTTGTTAACGGTACTCCAACATGGCGGTGATGACATCACATGTATACTAGGAATATACAAAGGCATGGCAGCCATGTTGGTGTACCTAACAATAGAAGCTAACGAGAAACCTTTTGTTAACGGTACTCCAACATGGCTTCCATGTCTTTGTTACATATTTGCACTTAGACTGAGATCACTGGCCGCCATTTTGGAGGGCAAATACGATTTCTAATCCTTTTGATAATTCCTCTATAACAGTTTGTAACTGAGTAGGAAAAAAATAGACAATAAACTTCAATATCTGACAAGTTTGAAACTGCATTTAACTTAGAAACGATTCAAAGATTGATTATGGCGGAATACTCATGTCACCCTCTACGTGCACCACGTGACCTGTTAGCGCGTCACGTGACCTGTTGGTGTATCACGTGACCTGATATTTTTATATCTAGGTTAGGAACTTTTGAAAAGAATATTCAGAATCGGAGTGTAATTACATAGCACGCAGTAAATGAGTGAAACCAAGTGCAGGGTCAATGTAAGAAGAATTTTTTTGCGTGAACGCCTAGGAAAGTCTAGGAGGGCTGTTGAGATATCAGAAAGAATCGACGAATCGATCAAGACACGTACTTATCGAGGTTGGTCTTTGCCTGGTGGGGTTGATATCGCCCTGAGCGACCAAGAGATTTGGTTAATCCAGATATAAACAGTGAATGCCTGATTGAAAGATTAGCTTGAACTCACACCAGGAGCATATCCGGTATCTCAAGCTTCAAACACATCAACTCTTATCGAGATCTGCAGGACATTTTTAGTTCGGGGGGAGTGGGGTAAGGCACGGTTGTCATCTCTGTCTCGTTCAAACAAAACTTATTTTGTCTCCAAGAAATTAATCTTCCATTAAACCTTTCCCGAATTCTCTTGAATGATCACGAAACAATGGTTTCAATTCGAGGTTGGCCTTGATAAACAAAAGAATCAACTTCAGTCTCGACTTGGAACAAATGTTTTGTGATAATGTAAGCGAATTCAGGAAAGATCGATTCACTAGATTTTCTGGAGCATTATCAAGAAAAAAGACAAGGAAAGATCCAAACAGTGCTTAAGGGAATAAACTAATTACTTCTTATCAACTAAGAGCGCTGCCCTTACGGGTGAAAAGCCGTCTGGTATTTTCCTGCAAGGACCGAGCGGACCTGGTTGATGGTTTATTATATAGCAATTTTCATCACGTAAACTTTACCGCAACAGCTGGAATCTGGACTAGCACATGTCGGAGTTAATTCAAAACGTCTTTGTTCCCCCTGTGGTTATCAGTCGATTGATTCTCCGAAAGAAGTATTGTCTCCCCCTTGGGGGGTGGTGAGGTTGGGTAATTAGTTTACCGTGGGGGGAGGGGGGGAGAGGGTGTGGTTTATCTTCATCAATGATTGAACAAGACACATCCAGTTATATTGTGCGGCTCACGTTACAAAGCTAAGAGTGGAAGACGACTAGGAAAACAAAAAGAAACGAAAAGGGAAAAAGGAGACAAGAATGTAACGGGTAGTAAGCGCTTAGAACAGCAATGTATGAGCGCTATAGAAATGTTTATATATATATATATATCACTAGCTATTAATGTAAGATAGAATGAGTGGAATTTAAATGATCATAAGGGAATTTTTAAAGAAAAGAAAAAAGAAAGAAAGAAAGAAAGAAAAAGAAAAGAAAAGAAAAGAAAAGGAAAGAAAGAAACAAACAAAGAAAAGAAAAGCAAAGCAAACAAAAGAAACAAAGAAAAGAAAACAAAGAAAGGAAAAAAAAAAAAGAAGAAAAGAAAAGAAAAGAAAAAATTAAGAAATGTAAATTTGAAAAGGAAAGACTAAAAGTTCCTCGCGTTTA
This sequence comes from Stichodactyla mertensii, assembly GCA_011800005.2. NCBI lineage: Eukaryota > Metazoa > Cnidaria > Anthozoa > Actiniaria > Stichodactylidae > Stichodactyla > Stichodactyla mertensii. The sequence continues at coordinate 3,325 of JAAAQI020130799.1, read as the reverse complement.
AAAACCCCGACAAGATTACTAATCAATCTATTTTACGATGTTTTTATCCACAGCTAATCACAGGTGTTCAAGCCTCCTCAGGAGGGCGTCAGAGGCGCCGCTGTGAAAATCCTATTCAATTGCGGTTTAGCGATAAATTGGGAAAACGGTATACCTAATAAGCGGTTTGTCTGGGGGATTAGTTATGAGCCATTACAAACAAGACGCAACTTCGTAACTGAATTAAACAAAGTAGTGGAGTTAGGTGGTCGAATTCCATTAGTGGCCGGATAAAAGAGGCTTTTATTTTCGCAGTGTGGTCGAATTAGGTGGTCGGATAAAAGAGTATTTTCTTTTCGCCTTGCTCTATGGCGTGTTCGATGATCGTTCGTCCATAGGCGACCGGAAATGAGACGCTCAAGAGCGAGTGGTTTAAGTGCGGTTTGAATATTTCAACCACGTTATTCCGAACCAAGTCACAACCATCAATTCAAGCCATCAACGTTTGATATTGTCTACTTCAAACCTTGAAACAACCTCTGGGTTAATCTAAGTCAGGGCACGGCTAACTCACAGATTGAATTGGAATTTAGCTTGTTGGATTTTGTGGAGGGAGGAAAACCGGAGAACCCGGAGAAAAACCCTCGAATCAAGGAAGAAACCCAACAAGGACTCTACTCACATGAAATAACGCCTCCAAGAATTGAACCCGAGATCCAGGCGCTCATTAAAACTCTGAACAAGTCACGTGGAACAGAACGAAAAACGATTGGTTTGTGTTTCAAAGATAGCCACAACATTTGTTTTAATGTACACCCTACATTAACCGACCTCGAGTGGTCGGTTATCAGGTGGTCGGTTTGAGAGGTCTTGCCCTAGCTCTAACCACACCATAGTCGTATATGTGAGGTAGCAGTATCCCTATATGAATCTTATGGAAGCATTCTGGTCGTTACTATCAGGTGGTCGGCTCGAACCGACAATTAACATCGCAGTCGGTTAGAAATAATGCCTATGTGGTCGGTCAAATAGATCATGAATCTTTTGAGAAGCACGGTGGTCGTAGTATAAGAGTGGTCGTAACTCAGAGGTTTTATCGTGTGGCTGGTCCGATCAATTAATAATCCCATTATGGTAGTTCGAAAGGTATTTACTCATCTACCTACCATCTATCTGCCAAGAAAGCGATCGGTTTGAGAGATTCTTTGCTAACTACGTGCTTGCTTGTCAAGTTGTCGGGTTTTTTTTTTTCCACCATCATTCATGTCTTCAAGGTAAGACTTGAATTCGTTTGCTAAAACTCTCCTTAGGAAATAAGAACTCCCTCATTATAATATCCAATTGCCCAAGCGCTGCCTTTGCGTGCAAACGTGTCGTTTCATCCTTATCACACGTTTCTACAGCCTTCAACAAGCGATACATTTCTTTGAGATTACAGCTGAGAACCTAAGAAAAAAAACAGAAAGATAATCCGGTTGATGAAAAACGGAGATTAAATTGCCAGCTTCGCGTGACCAGCCAAAGTAAAGATTAAGTAAAGAGACGTGGATACGAGATTATAATCTGATGTCTGGTACGCGAGGCGACGCTACGACGAGGGTTAGGATAATGATAATAAGACGTGTTGCTAAGTAGATTTCTAATTTTGTGCTTAATTCAAAGACATAATTCGTCTTAGACAAAACGCTATTATTCTGTTTGATAATTAGACGTTAGCGCTAAGTAGATTTCTAATTTTGGGCTTAATTCAAAGAAGTTATAGGTCTTAGGCTGAACGCTGTTGTTCTGTTTGGGTTTAACGTTTCAATATTCCAGAAATACATGACCAATTTGAAATACAATGTATGGGTTGGACTTGCCTTTGTACCAATTTGTCTATAATTAGATTTCTAATTTTGCGCTTAATTCAAAGAAATTATGATGCGTCTCGTCGACAAAACGCTATCTGTTTGGGTTGAACGTTTTTTGTTGGATAAAATGAAGAAAAAGTGAAATAAAACAAACAAATAAGGCAAATAAGATAAATGAATGAATGAATAAATAAATAAATGAATAATTAATTGAATGAATGAATGAATGAATGAATGAATGAATGAATGAATGAATGAATGAATGAATGAATGAATGATTGGATGGATGGATGGATGGATGGATGGATGGATGGATGGATGGATGGATGGATGGATGGATGGATGGATGGAGAAATAAATAAACGAATAAATTTTGGTTTCAAGTCGAGGTTGGCCTTGATAAACAAAAGAATCAACTTCAGTCTCGACTTGGAACAAATGTTTTGTGATAATGTAAGCGAATTCAGGAAAGATCGATTAACTAGATTTTCTGGAGCATTATCAAGCGAAGACAAGGAAAGATCCAAACAGTGCTTCAGGGAATAAACTAATTCTTATCAACTAAACACAATATATGCTTTGTCTAGTATATGTGCAAATTAATAAGGAAAATATAATTACTTAGGGTTTATTTTTCGAGAGTTCAATTTCTCGGGAATTTTTTTTGGGGGGAGGGGAGGGGTTGAAAAGGAATTTTGCGTTACAAAATAAGTTAAACTTTGAAGCAAAAAGCAAGCCAAAGAACCATTAGTGAACTCTGACCTAGAATAAACTTTCAATGATAAAACAGCCTTATATACAACATGCAAGTACTTAGGGTTGTCTGGGATTTCAAATGGGACTATTTTGGAAAAGTAGGTTTGTACAACATGCGTGTTCATGGTTCGTACAACTTTGTCGAGAAAAAAATTAAGAACTTTTCAAGGACTTTTCATGGCAAATTTTAAATTTTCAAGGACAGCAACATAGATTATTTCCATCTTAAGCAGTGTTTCTGTTCGATCTTGTGTTATTATTACATGTCAGCAATCCTTGAGGGCTTGTTTTGAGCTGCAAAGACCGATTAATAGACTGCTAATTCGCAAGAACCAAAGACAACCAGAGCATTGGATTTGAGAATGAAAACTGACCTAAAAAACTGAAATCTGAAGTTCTCTACAAAACCTTAGTTAGAATAACTGTGAAATTTGTCAAATCCATAAAATCCAAGGACTATGTCTATTTTCTTCAGGACTTTTTTCCAATATTCAAGGACTTTTCAAGGAAAAATCGAATTCATGTATTTTTCAAGATAGCTGATAAATTTCAAGGACTTTTCAAGGTGGTACGAACCATGGTGTGCGTGTGTGTGTGTGTGACGCGCGTGTCTGTGCCGGAGGGAGATCTGGAGTATCTTAAGGACGTTCATGGGCATTGTTACTGCGCATCCTTTCTGCGCGCGCGCTCGAGCTCTTTTAACTGAGCGAGGAACGCCTGGATCATTTTGTTTATATAAC
>JAAAQI020130798.1:800-29684 GCA_011800005.2 Stichodactyla mertensii | reverse complement strand
TTCCCAAAAAAAGTTTAAAAATTCAACCGTATCTGCGGCTCCATTCAGAGTATTTGCATATAGTATTCCATCGAGACCAACAAGTAAATTTAATGTTACATTTCGGGAATTCAAATGTCTTCCTACTTCGACACAAGGTGTGTTCACAGACGAATGACCATATCGCTTGTTACAATCTTGAAGCGACACGCCACTTTCGTCGAAGAATTTCAAGCGATACGGATCAACTTGACTCATGAAATCTAGAAAGTCCTGACAGTAATTTATATTGGCAACAGTGAATTTATTGTTGATGTTCCTGTTCATCCGCTTCCAAGTCATTTTTCCCTCTAACATCCTCGTTCTCACAGCGCGGCCAACAGCTGATATTGAAGTGCCAGCAGGTAAGTTCCCATGTTGTAAAACAGAACTCAGTACGTTCTTATAGGATAGAGAAGGCTTATCTGTCTTCATGGTTTCAATAAGTTGCAGTTCTCCCGGTCCAAGTTTAGCAGGATTCCCACTAAATCGTTGCGTTTCCTCGACATCTCCAGTGTTAACAAACCTTCTCCAGATCTCCTTTACAGTTTTCCCGTATACTTTGTGTTGATCGCCAATTTCCTCCCAGTTGCCTGGAAAAAATCCAGTCATACTATCGCCCCCTGCTTCCAACACAGAATCCACAATCTCCCCTTTTACGCATTCTGCAAGGCTTTTCCCGCGTTTGTAAAATCTTCCCTTTTGATTAAACGACATTTTTACGGTCAAGGCGGTCTTCGCATACTGGAATATGAAACGTTGACCCGGGATACATTCAAAGTGATCACGTGGTACAAAAAATGATCACGTGGTACGGACTCGATGTCGAATATTTACCACTCTACTGATTTCCATAGTATATCTTGATAACGTTCTCGTTCTGGGGTTTTACGTGATGAGTTTTTATTGTCTTCATGTTTTGTGACTGAAATCCTAGCCCAATAGGCAGTCACCCATTTGATTTCAACCGGAAGTTCCAGAAAGGAACTCATAATTTGAAACTGAGTTCCGCTTCCGCAAAACAGTTTATTTTGCAGGGGGGGGGGGGGGAAGTGCGTTGTTTTGCGAAAATTTAACAGACTAGTGAGAGGCTGGGCGTATTTATACTAATGCACACGGACGAAGTTGGACCAAAAAAAACTAATGCATCTTTTTATGCGTCTCCAACTTCGTCTCATGAATTGTAGAAGACGCATCCAGACGCGCACAATTTGTCGGAGCAGATTTCGTATGACTGTGAAAAGGTCGCGGCACATGATCGGTGACGAAAGGATGCCTTGCCGCACCTAGATGTTTTCTAGAATTTTGACGCGCCTTGCCGTGCCTTGACCGTGTCACGACTGCACGGGAATGACGTCCGGTATCCTCTTTGATGACATCAAAGAAATTAGTTCTTGTTTCAAGAAGACGTAGTTCAACATTTTAGGGGAAGAATTATGGGATAGAGTGAATTTTTAAAACCAGAAAGTTGGTTTTGCGATTCTGGGACTGAAGAAGGAGAAAAACTAAGAGAAGTAAAAGCTAATTAATTAAAAAAATAAATAAAGATGTTAGCAGGGGTCGTGAAAATGTCCTTAGGTAGAAATAAAATGGATAAATGGAAGAAACAACGAGTGAATAAAGAAATCAAGACGAATAAAAAGCCTTGGCGTGAACTGCCTGTAAAAACCACAGGTATCCCAATACATACCCAGAATGCATCGCGTACCTTTGGCCTCCTGCTTCAAAAGTCGAAAATATTTCCAAATAAATTTAGATTTGAAAATGGAATGGAAATTAACCCCAAAAATAACATAAAAAATGGAAGTGTAAGTATTCTTAGCAATTACACAATATCCAGGTGTTTTTCTTTGAATGTTGTTTTATTTTGGCGGTGAAATATCTGTGTCTAATGAGTGTCTTTGACTGGCAGGTTGAACGAGAAGGCAGCCATGCTAAGTAACTATGAGGTGTGTGTGCATCAATAAATAACATTCAAATATATTAAACTGCTTAGTTATTCTAATAAAGGAAGAGATATTCTATTAACAATAAAGAAAAACTCATTTCACTGCATTGATTCTCAAGTGCCTTTAATTTTTTAATTGCACCATATTTGCAAGATGCTGTGCATGGTACCCTAAAAGAAAAGATGTCATGCAGTCGTGTGATATCAGGGTCTAATGCATGAGGGTCTAGCCAAGCTGGCATGATTTTTGGAGTAGATTTTGTATGGGAATGGCAGAGACGTGTGTGGGGGAGCCCCCCCAACTTTTTTCAAATTAGAAATATTAGTTTGAGTTCACCCCTCCTCACTTTCAAAAACAGTCTGCTGTCCCTGTTGTATGACTGGGAAAAACTCACAGTATTGACCTGCTATGCTGTGAACACGCTACTACTCAAAGTATTAGTGCTGGGACCTCAAGTGTTGTGCTTGATTCAACAGAATTCATCATCTCTCTACCATGATGGTGCTGTTTACAACACACGTGAATTCATATAATAAGAATTTTTTCTTGATGATCTCTTAAGGTCTACCAGTTATTACAAGAAGCAGAAAGCAAAAACTCAAAATCTAAAAGATCCAAAAGCCATCAAGTGAATCTGGCAACAATTTCATATGAGGTACTAGATATTGATAAAAAGATTTGAGATTTCAAACCATGGTGTGCTGTGTATTGTTTAATATCAGATAGGTTTAATGTTGTGGCTTCATTCTTTTAATGTAGGCAAGAAAATATCTTGAAAAGACACCATGTAAATATCAGGTAGGTAACCTATTCAGCATATTCATTCCGTTAATCCATCCATTAGTTCATCAACTTTGTCCATCCATCCATACATTCATCAACTTGCCCATTCAGTCTATCCATTCATCATTCCATCCAACAATCTATCCATCAATCCATCTATCAACTCATTCATCCTTCAATCTACCCACCCACCCACCCATTAATTCATTCATCCATTCATCAACTCATACAGTACATCATGCCATCCACCAAACTATTTTTGGATTTCATTTGAAAATAAAGTTAGTAATACTGTCAAAGATGAATTGACTGGTGATGCTTATCAATGATGGTATATTTTCCTTTAACCTTTCATATATACTCAGTAATTACAATTTAATTTTTTCTTTTATAAAACTAGAATGCTGAAGTAATAGAAATTTTTTTGAGAGAAGTCATATCATTTAATTTAACAAAGTAAGTAAAACATCTTCTAAATATAAGAACCAATAAATGTAGAATTAATGTAGATTTTTATTTTCTCCTAAGTTTTTCAAACTTTAGACCATGTAGGTTTGAGGAGTTGATTGGCAGCAAGACAATACTTCATCAGATTATGGAGCACAGATTTTGTCATCATGGCAGCTTTAAAATTCTGGAAGAAAAGAGCTTAGGGGACAGTTAAAACCTCTTTATAATAATTTTTCTTTCTATATTATATAACAAATAGAACAGCTTCATCTGTCCTCCATTCAGTAATAGAAGCACTCAGGAAGTGTTGAAGTCAATCAAGATTAGTGAGGAGAAAAACTCACCTGCAGCTTGTGTTAGTCACTACACTTATTTTGTGCTTTTGTCACTTCCTGCATGCTTCTATAACTGAACACAGCACAGTTAAAGCTGTTCTATTTGTTAATTATATAACTATATAAAGGATGATGAAAATGACCTGACTGATGATGACAGTAGAATTAAGGCTTGATTCTGGTTTGGTTTTATTTTTTCAGAGCAGAGAAATTACAGTTGCTAAACATTCGTCCTAAAACCCCAGTGGAAATCCAACTGGTAAACAGAAATCTTCTTTATTTATTTTGAAATGCATCCTCAAGGTGGTTCACATAATTTTGTTTTTTCGACCTGAGGTGGATTGTTTCAAATCGAGATTTCATAATGAAAACATTTCTTGACTACTTTGAAACTTCATCAAGTTTTCTAAATAAGATCCAAATAAATAAGAACCAAATTTTATTTCCTAGCAACTGGTTTCCTAGCAATTGGGGGTTACTATAGCGACACCACACTATTGGCCTTTGATTGGCCTTTGATACAATGCCATTTTTTACTCCAAATCTAGCCAGACACTCTATGCTGAAAGTTTCAAGTGCAAAATCTCTGCTATTTGATGTATGGGTTCATGTCACAGTTTATCAATCTATCACCCAATCAGAGCAGACAATACACCTCAAATATGTCACATTATAGCATAATTTGCTGATCTTTTTAGATAATTGAGGAAAGTGAAGAAAGATTAAAGACAGAATCAGAGATTCAAGAGCTGTTGGATATTATAGCAAAATTGCCATCAGAGGGAAAAGAAGATATCACTGATGAAGATGATTTAAATCAAGCATGTGAAGAAGGAAATGATGTTGAAATGGAAAATGAATAAAGAAAAAAGAATGACTATTGTTAGCTCTAAATTATTTTATTTCTGAATATGATTAAATTGATGCCTATTTATTTGGCTAAATAACATGTTTTTTAAAAAGCTATCTTTTTATGCATGAAATTTGAAACCTGATTTGTTTTCTTCTAATTTTCGTAGAGAAAAAAAAAAAAAAAAAGGAAAAAAATCTTATGGCAGCGGTGGGATTCGAACCCACGCCTCTTTCGAGACTGGTGCCTAAAACCAGCGCCTTAGACCACTCGGCCACGCTACCCCTGTGTGGTAGGTTACATTTGAATAACTATAGATATTCCGTGGCATGTATCCGTATTAGGGGAAGACTAAATGGTGAAGGAGAATGACTGTTTATTCACAGTTTCTTTTAGATTCATGTTTTTAATGTTCAGTTTTTATGACTATTTCTTGAAATAATTAAGCAATAAGGTCATCGATGGTTGACAGGCGGCCATGGTCAGGAAAAAAATAAACCTAGTTTTTGAACAAAGTTCCTCGCAAATCACAGAGAAAATATTACTCAATGTGTTTTTATCGACCAAAAAAAAACTGCGCTTCGAAACGCCTACGCCTAAAGGTTAAATATACATCGTAAATCTATGTGAATCCTCAAGTCTTGTCATCTTTGCGTGTGACGTCATGAAAAGCTTTAAAGCACAGGCAACCCAAGCTTCAACTTTTCTCGTTAGTGCGGTCAGTCTAGCCTCCGTACGGAAGCGTGACGAACTACAGTCAGTCGTTGGGCTCCGTTACTTTCAGGAGTTCGTCTACGAGTTCTTTTCCTTTTAAAATGTGAATGGCGACGATTTAGCCGACCTAAATACAAATACAACTCTATCGGAGTGAAGGGGATTGGGCGGGGGAATGAGGAGATGAGCGGGATCCTGGAAATATTTTAAATCATTTCACAATGGTCCATTTCTCACCCATCCCTCCTATCCCATCCCAATAAATAATACAATAAAATAATGACAAATGAAAATAACTAATTACAAATTGCAAGAATGGATCTCAATGAAGCAATTTAGCCCGCTTTTTAGCTCAAAAACCTCAAGTCTGAGATCTCGGTTCAGCCTACAGTCTTTGTGAATATTTCATTGCGTTTATATGGGAAGGTGGGCTGGTTCGCTTCCCGAGATCTGGGTTGGAAGGCGTCGAGATCTCGGGAAGCGGGCTGGAAAATTCATATATAAACGAGCCAGACCGGTAAACCGGGCTCAAAATGTTTGTACTGCGCATGCGAAATAAGCGCTGAAGCGGGCTGAATTTTGTCATATGTATAAACGCCAACAAAACTTCATCTCGGCAAAGCGGGTCAGCCCGCTTACCAGGCTGGCTCGCCTCCATATAAACAGGGCTAAAGAGCCATTATAATCATATAATGACAAAAATGTATCAAACAAAAACACCCACCATTAATACGATTGGTTACGCAATGTTTAATCACGATATCAATACCAACAGAGCTGTCTAAGTTCATTATGGTGTAGATTAATAACTCCCTTTTGTAATTCCCTCCACTTTGTCGGTTGCACAACGTTTTTGTTCAAGCGATTTCAGTCACATCTTCTCATTAGTCGAAGCCTCCGTTGAAAAATAAAGTTTTCAAATGGTTTCGTGAAGAAGGTATTTTCAAAGCAAGCAGCCGGTGTGAAAAGGTCTGCAATTGTTTTGTCACAAACATGCGGCCATTTATACGGGTCTTTGAGTTGCTCCTTCGACTGCTCGTCTTGTCAGAAATGGAGAAACCACAAGCGAAGGAGAAAACTTCTCGTACGTCTTCTGCTGTATTAAAGAAAACATTCTGGGAAACACCGTGGCTGTCTGAAGGCGAACTAAGAATTAAGACGAGCGAGAACAAGGAGAAGATCAATGGTACGAGAAAATTTTATCAAACTGACAGAAACACGAGGATTTTATTTACTAATAATTTGTCATTTAGTTCAAAAGCTCACTCAAAATTGCTTTTTCTTGGCACCGAATTACAAGAATTCATGATTTCTGTTGCTTTTACGAGCAAATTGACACACCCTAACAGAGTAATATTTTTCTTGTAGTTCAATAGAGTCCAAATTTGAGTGAAAACTCAGAGCGATGGTTTTGACAACAAGTATCTTATTCTGTCTAGGATCCTCCGGCGTAGATGTCAACAATAACGCACAAGAATTCCACACGGAATCAGAGAAAAACTACGGCAACGACAGCAGTCAAGATGAAGATGATGACAACGATGACAGCGATGCCGCCTCGGACAACCCAGACCCAGATGGCTCTCCTGGAAAAAAGAAGTCCCGTCGTCCCAGGACGACGTTCAGCAATTACCAGCTGGTGAAGCTGGAGACTAGTTTCCAGATAGAGCAATACCCTGATATATTTACCCGTGAAGAGCTGGCCAGGAAAGTTGGTCTTACAGAACCTAAAATCCAGGTAGATGTTTAACTAGATAGTATTGTTTCTTGTAAAGTACGAGGAAATAGGACTTTGATTTCAGGCGTTCATTAAGGTAGCACGTGTCCAGACATTTCCCATCTGTTACCACACTTAGGGTTAAAGGCCTATACACACTAAGTGTTTTGCTCCGGGAGCACTCCAGCCGGGGTCGTTTTGCTCCTTCGTGTGTACCAAAGATTTCATGTAAAAAAGGTTGTGGCGGGAGCAGAATTTTGCCCCCGGCTCACGCTCCCTGATATTAAACTGCTAAAATATCAGCGAGCATGACCACACCATGCAGCAAGCTCCCGCAGCATGGTTTCTCGTGTGTACTGGGTTGTGCAAAATGACCCGGAAGCCTGCCCCTGGAGCAAAACCCTTAGTGTGACTGTTTCTTTACTCTCTTTTTTTTAATAGGTGTGGTTTCAAAACAGACGAGCTAAGTGGCGCAAACATGAACGCAGAAACAAGAGCCCTTCATTTGGTATGCAGTACTTGGCATCCCAAGGTCGGATGGGCGGGCGTCATGCCCTATTTTGTTCAAATAATGCTGACTCGATGTGCGAGTGCCAACCTTGTCATCCTATGGAAGGCACCACAGAGTCATGTAGTTGTTATCAACACGTTCCAAGGTACTCTGACCCGTACTCCTTCTACCGCATGGTCAATAACCCAGTTTACCAAGCAGCGCGATATTACTCGTCGAGGTATTTCTATCCCGGGTATCCGAATGTTCAAAACCCCGGGCCACTGTATCCGTGTTCGTGCTGTGTCAAGAGAGAAGCTCCTTCGTCGAAGACTCCTCTGACATGCGACGTGCTGATTGGAGGACAGCAAGGGTCGAAGTGTCGTGGTTGCATGCCTTTCATTGGTGGTAGATTGGAATCGTCAGCGCTCTGTCCAGCCAGGGGACTGATGCAGACGCCTTACAGCGTAGAGGACCTTAGACGCAAAGCCAGAATGTGCAGGCATGGACTTGGTAGTGTTGCAACTAACGAGTGATGAATTGAAATTGTGTGCGCACGCATGGTGGAATTTGATTAGTTGAATTTTTTGGTAGATTTTGCTGTTGGTAAAACACACACAAAAAAATTAAAAAACGTGTGTCAAGAGCTGGTTGGCTTGTCTACCATGGTAGGAGAAAAAAAAAAAAAAAACCCCGCAGAATGTCTTTTTTGGACCTGAAATACCATGCTATTAACTTAGGAAATTAAAAGTGCTTGGAGTTGTCCGTTATCTCCAATGCCTTGGTATTCGTCAAGTGAATGTAAAAGAATTTGCTTTTTGCCCTCAAATACCATGCTAACAAGACACAAGTTAGAAAGTGTCGACAGAGTCTGTGTCTTTGATCTTATGGCGTGGGCGTGGGCGTGGGTGTGGGGTGGGGGTAGGCGAGATAATGGGGTACTTATATAGCGCATTTCACGTAAGTCTCAATGCGCTTTACAATCATTTGTCAGTGGAGGACTTTACGGGCTGCATATTAAGGCGCCATTGGCAGCCGCGCAGCTTACAATCATGAGTAGATAATTAGTATTAGTATGTTATGCCTCCAGTTGGGGTAGGCTGTTGAACCGGGAGATAATCCCCTATGGTTACCTTAGCTTGAGAAGTCTTGTAGAGAGGGGTTAAGTCGCAGAGGTGTGAGGCAGAAAGGATGATTGAAGTCGCAGAGGTAGGGGGGGGGGGGGGTTATGAAATGTTTGGTAACCAAGGCCAAAATTTTAAGCGGCGACACCCCTCTGCCTTTCACGCCGCAATAAATGGAAGCCTCCTAAGTGGATGCATAAAGCACGGTACTACTGAGTGCGTTTGGTATATTCAGAAATAAATGCGCTCCAGATCAAAATAAAATCCATAACTGCGCATTGTGTTTTTGTTTGGCGTTTGGGTTTCAATATCTCGAGATGCGCGCTTGGCTGTTCTTCGTCCATGTCTCCGTATTATACAACGATGTAAGTTCAATAATTAGTAGCGCGGTTTCTGAAAAGATTTGAGAACAAAAGTAGCGTCAGTGGATACGAAAAGCGCAAAAAAAAAAAAAAAAAAAAAAGCGCGAAATTACAAAAACTAAATGAACACCGGGAGCAATTAGATTTATTCGTGGATCGATTTATCACGTAGTAAAGAATTTTTACAAAATAACTATACAATGTACAATATACACATATATATCGAGGATAATATTAACCATTATCTACAGATCATTGCCAATATATTTGTGTTTATATTTACAATTTGAAATAGACCTGTGGAGGACCCGTGGAGAGTTGCGTTGGCATGGCAACAGTCCTTTGAGTACAGTTTGCTTTTTGAAGGGTAGATTTCGCATGTCTGTGTTTGAAAAATCACGGTCACGGTACGGCATTGTTTAAAGACATCCGTTAAACCAATGAAAGTGCATTTGGCTCGGCACAGCCCGTTCGCGCCGTTATTTTTCAGTCGTACGAAATCATCTCTGTGCTAAAAATGTTATCCTTTGGTGTGTAGATGAAAAATCTGTCCATCCCGTAAGGAATTTGGAGTGAGTGTCAGACTTTGGCCGACAGAGCAGAAAAGCTTTTTCTTTCATTACAAGGACATCTATCCGTTTTTAAGTTCAATATTTTGTAAACAAGCTCTTTTGGGGCCAAAGAACAAAATATCAAATGCGACCAAAATTCAGTGAATACGATTTGGAGATATAACGCCTTGTACTTTGGGAGAGATGATATTTTGATCAGCAGAAAAACTGACATTTTCGTGAATATCACCAAGTAGCTTTACTCTAGTTCGACAAGATTTTGTCACAAGTTTGTAGCAACAGTGAAACAAATGAAACGCTTATAGTTTTGGCGTATCACTTCCAGTTAATTTAAAAAATTGTGAAAGTAGTGGCCTTGTTGTTTTTCTGCTCTGTCACTTTGGCTTGTTTATACGATAAAACCAGTGCTGACTGACTGCCTAAGACATGATAATAGCCACAACCCATGGCAACGAAAAGGAGAACTCAAAAAAATTAATAAGGCTTTGAGAAACAAAACTCCTTGTCTTCTGTGCAAAATGCACATTGCGTTGAGCGGTTTCGTAGCCGAGGGCTTGAGAGCAATCATGACACGGTATCTAACAAGCAAACAATGTGCTACATTGTTCAGTACAAGAATTTGAATCTTTCTTTAGAGAACTTTCTGAAAACTGGAAGAATTAATACCACAGCTTTTTTGGCGGGAAAAGATAAATTTTCTGACACCAATGAGATCAATCAAAGTAAAGAGACTGACAATACAATCAAGAAAATTTCAATAATCTCGCTTTTACAAATGAAAGATTGCGCATTGTCAGTTTTGTTCCTCGAGTTTGTTTGTTGTTGTTGTTTGTAATCTTAATATCTTATCAGCTGATTCACATGGAAAAGCTTCATGCTGAATATGAAATTCATGTAAATAAGTAAAAGTGTAGAATCTACTTCCTTCTACAACATACAAAATAAGAACAATGAGTACGACAAGAAAACTCTCTGAACAACCTAGTGCATAATTTCATCTTGATTATTTGCCCAAAATAAAAATCCAAAGAAAAAATGGACATGCAGGAATAACCTATAAATAAAACATCTTAATTCTTGTTAGCTACAACACGCTTTCTTGTTCTGACAATAAAACAACAAGACACCAGGATATATCGCTAGATTTAAAATCTAGTCTTAAAATTTGAATACTGTTGTTATAGTAGCTGTGAGGAAATACTTCGTAAAGTAACTTTGAATAGATCCCTTGCAGCAATTCCCTGCAGCTGCAATTCCATGAAGCTCAATTTGTAGGACAAAACAATAGAATTTTATTCTTCTGAGAATCAACGACTGATTTTGTCCTCCAAACTGAACTGTATTGGTAATTGCTGCAACGGATCTATTGACAGTATGCTAACATCCAGCTGACACAAGCGTAACACAAAGACTCCTAATGAACAAGGAGTTGAAATAGCTATAAAAAGTAATGTAAGTGCCAAGTAATGCAACTTCACGAGTTGCCATGGCTACCATAACCTAAGCTAGCTATGATCACCTTGGTAACAATCACTCATGGCACAATCACCGACACGAGGGAAAAACGTCTGCGCATGCTCCAAGTCCTGTCTTCTTGCTATTATATAAATATGCAAATTTGACTTTCACACTTGCCTGAACAATGCATTTTATAAAATGTCAAAACTTAAGGAAAGTACTTGAAACTTAGGGATAATACTTTCAGGGTGTCTTTATTAATACATTATCTTCCTCTCACGAAAGTATACCAGAGAAATTTTTTGTATACTCGGAGAAAACGAACTTTTCTTTTCTCACTCAAACTCTCTTGAATTCTTAGAAATCGTGCTGATATGCACGCATGCGCAGACGTTTTTCCCTCGTGTCACAATCACCTAGGTTATGATCATCTTCACCTCAACCACCTTGGCCATTCCAACACATCACCTGGGTAATAATCGCCATGGTTACCATCTCCTTGACTACCATCACCTAGGTAACAGTTGCCCAGGCTACCATCTCCATGGGTTACTAACTGCTAATCCTCTTTGAGTACAAGTATTTGAAAGGTCATCTGAAGGATTACTGAAAGTGCTGAGTCATAAGGTCGTTATTGTACTACAAGCACATTGTCACCTGGGTAATAATCACCATGGTTACCACCCCCCAGTTACCTAGGCTACTATCTATTGTGTTACCAAATGCTAATCCCTTTTGAGTATGAGTACTTTAAAAGGTTAACTGAAAGTGCTTATGTTGTTATTGTACTACATGTATGGAGGATATAACAGACAGCAGTAAACCATGCTTGACACGCAGTAAAGTTATTAGTGCTTTATCATGTTAAACCAGTTTACCCAGCAACCAAGATGATGATTTGATTGAGGTATCTTCTGCATGCAGGTGTTATGGGATAACAGCCCTAGAAATAGACAAATATTTCATTAATAATGGATTAATAAATTATATCTACAAGCAGCAAATGACAGTTCTTTAGGATTTGTGTGCGCCAGCGAGGTCAGGGCATCAAAAACATTGAAGAATGATGGTAGTTTTTGGGAAATATGTGTATTGTGTCTAAACAAGAATAAGAAAAGTTCAGTTATTCAGATATTCTATTTGGTTAATCAATTTACACCCTTCTTTTGCATTTTAATCCACATTTGACAAGATGCTGCTTGTTTTCTGTTTAATTTTCAAAGTACCCTTCATATAACTTTGTCCCTGACCGGACCCTGACCTTGCTTGCATGCTAAATCAAGGAGAATTATGGGTAACTCCAGGAAGGCATATTAACAATATTAACCATAGGACTCACAGTGGTCAAAGGCAAAAAATTAATATTACCAAACTGCCATCTTAACCACTGCTCATCAAACCAAAGTGTTCAGACAGAGGACAGCACTCCTTTTACTCCTCTTGGTTTTCACAGTCAAATTAAAGATATGTGCTTACCTTGGATCAATGCATGCATGCTGTTCCAGATGACGTCAGACTGTCACTTCATTAGTGGCTCTAGCTGTTCTACCATTGGTTGCATTTATGTACGTCAGGGACTGGGGTGTGGAATTAATTGCCGTCACAAATGATTCTGGCCGTAAAGTGCTTCTGCCTGAAACATACTAGAAACAAAGGTTTTGAATTTTCTTTCTTTTTGCAAATGAAGTAAATTTTTTGTGTATCTAGTGCTCTTCACAGTGAGGTAAGTGAACTAGACATTATATATACAATGTCCAGCAGAATCCAGCAACACACAATAGTGCACAGAATTCTCTCACCTCTGAGACCAGTATAAATTGAAACTTTGTAGTTTTTAAGTAAGGTCAGTATGGTTACCTTTGGTCCATCTCTAGCCACTTGTATCCTGACATCAGATAGCTCTGTCTCTTCTGGTGCTGTTATCTTTTCACTTGGTTTAGCTTTCTTTTTCTGGTATTTTTGATACTTTTCTTTAAACCCTAAATATCTAATTAAATTTGAAAATGTATCACAAAATACATCAGAAATGGTTTGTAACAATTCACAGTTTTACCTTATTTCAAGCACAGAAATACAAATTCAGATTTTTCAGATCTTACCATGAATGTATCAAGCCAACATTTTAAGGAAAAAGATAGCAAGATTAATTAATTAGTTAATTAAAATAATTAATCAATGATTGATCTTGTACCTTGGATATTGGCTGATACAAAAGACAGAGCTGCAGTTTCCTGGACAACCTTTATCAAATGGATTATGACCACTGCGGAACTTGCCAGTTACCTGTACAGGTAAAAACATAGTGTCACAAAGATAGAAAGAATAAGTGAATGATGGTCTGTGAACCATTCCTAAGAGAAAAAAAATGTGACAAAGGCATGAAACCCATGTTGCTGGTACATGTTCCTAACAAATAGGGGACAACAATTCTTATACTAATAACATTGCTGCACCGTTGTGTGCAAGTAAATAGTAAAAAAAAATTTAAAAGAAAAAGAAAATGGCTGACAAACTACCGACTCCTTGTAAATCTCAACAACAACCTGTGAAGAACCCACCAAGAGTATTCAACCATCAAAGCAATGAAGCTCACAGTAAGTATTACCTGTTCATTGGTAGTTCTTCCCATGCCAACAAGACCAATATGAAAGAACGTTAGTCCAAAGACTGGGACTGCCGCCAAACAACATATGACCATTATGATAATACTATCAATGTTAAGGATCATTTTTACCAAAACTGATTTTTAAAATGATTTTAGCTTGGTGTTATGGACGCAAAGAGAGGGCTGCTAAGAGCAAGTAAAGGTGTAAGAGATTCTAGCTTCTAGAGTGCACAGCAGCCAAGGTGCAGATCCAGCGGAGGGGGGAGGGGTGCAGGGGGTGCACAACCCCCTGAGATGAGGAATTAACAGCCAATTATGGCTTTATTATTATCTACTTTTGGTGCTAGAGTCCTGAACATAATGGGACACCCCTCCCTTAAAAAAAATCCAGGGGGTGCACCCCTCCCTCAAAAATCCTCGATCCATTCCTGGCAACTAAACAGGTTCATTCATATATTCATACATGTACAGTAGTGACTCAATGGACTTAGGCCAAGTGTTGACAAATTCTGTTATCAAACTTGTGCATGATTAATGAGGTCAATGAAAATCACAATGTTTAACTTGGATCTTCCATTTCAAATTGGCCTATATCTTAAAAAACAGTGTACAACAGGAAATCTTACAGCTAGAGGTTAATCCAAGAGGCATGCAAGACGCTTATGATGGTGACTGTGGGACAAGATGTATTCCACTAGGAAAAACAGTGCTACAGTGATTGGTTGGCTTTCATACGTTCCTGTAGGAACAGAATCACAAAGACATGGCAGCCATGTTGGTGTACCAAATAACAGAAACTGCCATGATGCCACATGAAAACCAAGAATAATTATTGGTTGAGTTGGAACCATGAGCGAACCTGTGATAGTATTCAATATATTGTATGCTGTTAATGCTACAATATAAATTTTGCCTTGATTGATTGATTACTAATAATAATTTTAACAAAATAATTGACAAAACAATAGAGTACTCAAGTGATGATATCATAAAAAACTTTTTTTTTCACTCTATCATATTTTGGATTCCAATTTCAATAGACAATCAAAAAAGATGTTAACACACCAAATTTGATGAGAATCGATTGAATAGCACCTGAGATATGTCCACTTGAATATATAATGTCCCCATACAAATCTGTGTATTTTCAACTTAGTTCATTGTGTAATGAACTAAGTCAAAAATACAGATTTGCATGGGGACATATATTCAAGTGGACATATCTCAGGTGCTATTCAACTAATTCTTGTCAAATTTGGTGTGGTTTGTTAACATCTTTTGTGATTGTCTATCGAAATTGAAATTAGAAAATTGTTAAAGTGCAAAACTATTTTTTGTGACATTGCACTTAAATACTCTAATATTGATGTTGATCAAAAGGATACGAAATAATTACTTCTGGCTTGCGGATGTTGGAGTTCATATCCAGAACATTAACCAATGAAAAAGCAAATACTGAAGTAATGTGTATTGAAAGAGAGAGGACAAATAAGAAGAAATATCGGTAATTTCGTTTTCCTATGCAGTTATCAACCCATGGACAATGATGGTCAAACATCTGTGAGAAAAAATACAAAAATATAACAAAAATAAGGAATTATATGACCTGACTGACTATGCAATACACAGGGTAATAGGCCATTGGCATGGTGGTGTAATTTACTACCAAGACCAGAATGCTTTGAGTAGCTTCTATTCTCAGGTAAATTTTACCAATTGTCTCTATTTCCAGGAGAGTAGAAAAACCTGAATAACAAAGCATTTTGACAAAGCATTCTGGTAGTGGGAGTAAAATGATGATGCCATCATGAAAATGGCCTATTGACTCATTAGTATACAGCGCAAATTCTATCAAAAAATATTTGTGAAAATCCTTTTATTTGTAACAATGAATTCGTACACTCTTTTCTTGTTGCTTTGAAATTTTATCTTATATTCATTATCACCCCCAGCACCACTACATGCATTATCACCACCACTTCTGCAATAATCACCATTATTACCAATATACACGGCCAAATAGAAAAATGCCCTCTTGTTAACACGCACTCGGCCAGCTGTAAATGACTTGAATGGGCTGATAATGACATTATCAGCCCTACTGCTGATTGGTTTTTGGTTCATCATCCAATGGATTTTAGCCACTTATAGTTTGGCCTTGTTTATTGATAATAATGATAATAAAATGACTTTTGTCGGGAATATTGTTTACTTGCAACCTTGTAGTGTCATTTGTGTCCCTCACTGTACACAGGCACAAATAAACAATATTCCCTCCAAAAGTCATTTTATTGTCCTATTAGCAGTTTTAAACTACAGATACGTGTACAAGTAAAGGAAAAAAAAGTCATAAAAAAAGTTAAAAAAAATTATAATTGATAACCACCACCACCACCACCACCACCACAATCATAATCACCACCAAAACTACAGATACATAAGGGACTTGCTATAAATCATCAGGGAGATGGGGTTAGAGAAAGGGGGAGGCCATTGTTTTTTGAGCCTTCCAAAAGGGTGGGTCATCTAAAAATAGACAAAAGGAAGAGGGAGAGTCACAAAATTATGCCGAGTCAGGATCAGATTAAGTATTAAATGCTTGAAAAAAAGGGGGCATGAAAATTTAGTGAAAACCCACACAGAGTGTCATGATATTTTCTTCCCATTTCTGAAATGAGTCATGTCATTTGTGGCTCTAAAGTTTGAATTTCCACCTTCTCCCCTAATAATTTATGACAAGTCCCTGAAGAGTACATAAAAGAACATTTGATCAGATTTAGCATTTCCTCATTAAAACTGTATAGGGTTGGCCATGCTACATCGTATAAGCTGTGTTACTATCAAATTAACTTCAATGATCCCTTACAAAGTGCTTTTCACAAAACATAGGTTAGGGAAAAATAATCAAAAGATGAGTTGTACAACATACATGTAGAAATTCTATTTTTTATCATTTCCATCCTGTCAAGTAACAGGGTATCTTATCATATTAGCTCCGAGTTCCATCCTGTGTCTCTTCCTCCATATACAGGAAGTACAAAACATGATACGTAATTAAGAATAACTTTTTTTTAAACTGGGGTTTGATAATATGATCAGATTATCATGATGCAATGTTTTCCCATTTCAAACATTTTGGGAATAAGATTCTTTGTTTAAGAGTTATTCATATTTAATTCATGCATCTTCTTGAATGTTATCATTAAATGAAATGGAATGACAGATGACTGGAAAGGAAAACATTATACCCTAGCTAAAAATCTCTATTATTTGGTTATACATGTGGAAATATGTTTTACCATTTCAGTGACAATTTCTTTAGTGTGAGCATTAGAACATCTTTGAAATTAAATTGTACACTGATCACGCTTTAAAAAAAATGACAGCAATATTATTGTTGAATTCCAATTTAATTTGTGAGTTAACTGTGCTGAGACTTACTGTGGATCTGCCCAGAGGTTGTCAGGGTTCAACACAATTGAGGTTTTTGTTTTTAATTCCAAAGACAATTTCAAAGCAAAGATACAAATTTCTACATCAAGGATCAAATGATTAAAAAAAACTCAAGAAAGTAGTTTTCATGAACTAAGATAGAAAACAGTAATTAATTAAAAAGAACTCTAAGTTTTCTAAGCTGGCATAACATGAAGTTAAAAGCACCAAGTAAATGAACAAGCATTAGTAATGTCATTTTACCATAATCATGTAAACACAGCGGAGGTGTTGCCATTTTATGACAATCATTATGGCTGTCCTATGGTATACCTAGGCCATTTTGGCTTGCTTCAAGGCAGAAATTTGTAACTGTAAACAAACACCTCTTTTTAAACATTATGAACCTACTACAATTTGTTTATTAATTTGTTTGTGAAATGAAGATATGAAAGGCTATTTTTGCAGCTATTCATTTATAATCTAGCAGTATTTCTGTGACTATGTACATTATTATCAAAAAAACCTTTAGGCAAGGATCTAGAAGTACTTGTAAAAATCTATGTCATTTCATTAACCTTAATCTCTCTGGTGATGCAAACAATTCACATAAAAACAATAAAAATTGGTCTTTTATTTCTTCAATTTACAAATTATTTGCAAAGATATTTTTTCACCCAAGGCAAGAACTCAGAAGTGTCAATCAAAGAACCTGTATATTTCGGAACTTCTGCTTTTATTTTTAATGGACCTTGCTTACTTTGGGCGTACTGTATTCCCATTTCAGACCAAGTGTCATTCTCTTGGGAATAAGATTCTTTGGTCAAGCTTCATACATATTAACATCATTGTCTTCTCAAGCATTTCCAAGAAACAAAGAAATAAAGCCCAAGGGAACGGCATGATCTGAAATGGGAGAAAATTACACCCAAAGTAAAGCAAGGTCTAAAAATATGAACTTTTCAAAAGGATTTTTTAATTGTGGCCCCATGAACAAAATACGTCACATTTAAGAATGAATAACATCTGTTAAGTGAAATACATTTCACTTTATACCCTAAGGCAAAAATTAAGAAATACTTATCAAAATGTAAGTTATTTTATTCTGTTTTACAAAACTTCCTGAATAACATTATTAACAAATGGATATAGGATTTAAAAGAGTGGCATACTGGCTTGTTATATAAACAACGCAACAGGCCCCTGGTTATATGGAGGAGAATTTAACAAACATTTCAGAGTTTTTCCTCAGGCATTATCAAGATTATCAGTTGGATATAATTTCATTAAAATAATAACAATATGAAAAATTAATTATAAACTGTGCTGTATGAAAGTAATCTTGTCAAAAAATGAAAATAATTTTATAAATAAAAGTTTAATGCCAAAAAAAGAGATTGCTGAAGATTTAAAGAATTTATAAATGATGCAGTAGTTACATGTATAAGAAGAATGATAACTCAAAAGGGGTCTTAAATGTGAATGGGCATGGCCTTCTGACCAAAAATAAATAAAAAATAAAAAAAATTTAAAAATTTAAAAAAATGATAAAAAATGATAAAAAAAGGAAGAGAAAATTTAAACACCCTATTCAAAGGGCTTTGAACGCAGCCCCTCAACATCAAAAGGGTCTTAGTGAAGAAGACCCCTTTTGAGTTATCATTCTTCATAAATTTAGTCTGAGTTTAGTTATCCATGGCTCTTATAAATTCATGAAATCAGGTGATCAAAATTTATTAGATGCCATACTTTAACGTACTTATAGATAAAAAGAAAACTTCAAATTCAGATTTCAAATAATCTAGTGACAAGCAGATGTATGTGTAAAATGACCAAAACAATCTTACAGTATATCTTACTGGTATACCTTTTTTCTAGAAAGCTAGAATTGAGACAAGTTTAAAGTTATAATTTATTTAATTCTTTCAAAACAAAAGGTTTTCATAAATGATTTCATTGATGGTTTTTGAAATGATAAAATTTTGAGATTTTTAATCTGAAAATGACAAGATTTTGTCTTTTTGGTCGAATCATGAGAACCAGATATTGAAGGAAATTTAAGCTATGATGTAACATTGATAATCAATAGAACAATGATGGCAATCAAGCCTGAATTAACACCTTAATATAACAAATATTATGAATAAAAACTTGGTTTTTCAGGATGTCGTTTAGATTTTTTAATGCCTGGTGAAGACAACCTCAAAGATAACAGTACAGTGCACTTGAAAACAACATACATAATTGTAGTATCTTCTCAAAGTCACATCTTTACTTCATATTTCTTAGTTTTTCATCAACCTACCTCTATGCAGTTATTACAAATACTACAGTGAGAACATCGGGGTGGGCGATAGAACCGGCATGTTTCACACCACTTCATACGTACTGTAATGCCATTGATGTCTATGTTTTTGTAGAGAGGGACTTTGAAGTCATCTTCATATTCTGGGTTAGATGGTGCTGCAGGGAAAAAATAGGCATTATTAATCATGCATATAAATTGATATTAATACTAAATTAATATTTTCTTTTCATGGCAAGGTAATTTCACATGCTCTCACTGGCCAATCTCATGGACCATCAACCTTATTTTTGTGTTTGCCTAGCCATGTAGTAAACTTCTTATTAACCTCACTTGTTCAGTCCATATATAAGTTATGGAACCTCATTTCTCTCCCACCTTTTATGGGGAGCATGCTACATGCTTGGGCCATAAAGCAGTAAAAAAACCTTGGTTCATAATGTAAGTTAAGGTATGGCATGAGCAAGCTAGGTTGCTAAGAGGTATGTATGAATCATTACTTATCACTGAGACTGTTTTCTACTAACAATATTTAAAGCATAAGAGAAAAGGTTTCTTTGATTTTACAAAGACCTGAGATTAGAAGAAAGAGAGAGAGAGAGAGACCCCTCAGGCAGGGATTTTAGGTTTCATACATTTATTTTCATTCACAATTTGTTGAGTTAAAGCAAGCAGAGAGTTTCAATTAGCAGCTGAGCAAAAATGACCTTTACTGTAAGTACACAATGCATCATGTTAATTATAAGATTTTCTTGTAAACTTCATAATTCTAGTATTCCTCAAACAGTTATATGTCACTTATAATTCACTGTGCAGTGCTAAGGTTGATTTAAATAAACATTGTATTACATGTATACTATAAAATGACTAGACATTTTAGCCATTTTTTTAAATCCCTGTTTCAGTTTTCACACAGTATAACAACGGCTGAAGTGGGTATTAAAATATAGCTCAATCCTGATAAAAATAAGAACAGAACAATTCAGGGTTCCCACTCTCCTGGTAAAACAAAATTCCCTGACTTTTCCCTGACCAAATTCCATTTTTCACTGACTTCACTGAAAACAAAAAGGATTATATGTCCCAGAATCCCTCTCCAAAGGAAACCCCAATTTCTAAAGAAAAGTTTTTGCCTTTTGCTGGCTCAAAAATTCACTGACTTTTCCCTAACTTTCAGCACATTTTTATAATTTTCCTGACCAAATACAAAATTCCCTGTCAATTCCTTGACCTTGAAAAATTTCTAGATTTCCCTGACTTTTCAAGGTCAGTGAGAACCCTGCAATTTCATGACAAAAGTTGAAAATGTTCAAGGCAATTCATCATACAGATTTCACATTACTAAATATGTTTTCAAATTTAGAGGACTCAAAGTCCACATAGATATAGTAGTATATTATGACAAAAGCTGAGGACATACTATATTCTTATCTTTAGGTACAATATTGCCTCATCAATAATGCAAACCAGGAAATAATCTTTTAGAATTTTGAGTGACTCTTGGAAAAAACTTTGACAGGAATGTAGCTTGGTAAAACAATCACAAATCAGTTTATGAAAGAATAAAACAATTCATTAGAATTATCTTAGATACAGTTCACTTCCTTTGAAGAGATTTCTCTAGAAAAACATTGTGGTGCTGTCTTACATTGTTAGCCATTTATTATGATAGTAAAGTAAAACAGAGGGAATTGGAAAATGGATAGAAGAGACATATACTGTATAAAGATATATGAAGCAAATGAAATCATTACAAAAACAAGTTACTGGTAATTAAAAAATTTAGTTTCTGGAACAGACTGTGTGATTTCCCAACCCATTTGGACAGTTATGGACCGGAATGTATAATCTTAAATACTTCTGTACGTCACTGAACAAAGAAACCAAAGATAACCAAAATTTTCATATTTGAGCAATTTTCTATTTGTTCATCTGAAGGAAAAACTACATGTAAGTTTATACAGCTTTTAGTTTTGATTTTTTCTATGGTGTTTTATCTTTGAGCAATGCGAAATGGAGGTTTGTTTAAGGAGTTTAAAAGGAACGCTACACATAGAAAATGTTATGCATTAATGGTCACACTCTAGATCTCGCCACGAACTTTCACCAAAGAAAAAATATTTCAATATCATCAATGAAGTTCATAAGAGAACTAGTAAAAGTGTTTATCTTCTACGACAAATACTCAGTCACTATAATTTTTAATTGAGAACCAAAGCGTAGTAAATTATAATTCTATACATTGAAAGTCTGCTACTTGCGCACAAATCATTCACTTTGACTTTAATCTCTAGAAACTATGCGTATCATAATCTCTATGTTAATTCTCTCTACAGTACGACTCAAAAAATTCCTGGCTTCCTTCGTAAAATTTATTTCGCAAGTTTTTAATATTTAACCAAATAAAATATAAGACTTTTGAGAGGCGGCCAAATTTGCCAAAGTATAAAAAGCTTGGCTTACCTCGAGGGACGATACCAGGATCTCTAAACGTCGCATGGGAAAAATTAGCCAATACAAAAAACGTAAGTAGGCCTTCGTAGATTGCTATACCCACTGAGTATCTACTGATGAGATGTGGACACCTGAAAAGAGAGTTATATAGATGAGAATAATTTCTTTCTGTGACGCTCAACGCTCAAGGGTTCCTGTGGCCTTGACCAAACAAGTGCGGCGAACGAGAACAAAAACTTCGCTGTAAAAGAAATTCTACTTACACAAATACAAAAAATAAAGTGGAGGTGCCGACTAGGAGGATAGTGGCACTAATTATAGGGATTTGTTTGGAGCTCAGGTTCTTTGGAGAGGTAGAATTCGGCATTTTTTAGTAGGAAACCATTGAAACTTTTGCCCTTCCCTGTTATAATGCCGAAGATATCATAAGGTGAGCATGCGCAGTAGCTCTTAGTAACGGCGCAATATCCGGCCTGCGGTGTTACCCAATCAAAACAAAATGGCTGCCATCAGTGAAGACGAATTCTAGAAGAATCAAACGAGAATTTCTAGCTCAAAACTTCACCGATCTCGATGTTTATTACAGCAAGCATGAAGAAATATGTCTACGATTTGTTCTAGTTCCCGGAAGTCTTTTTGATTTCTTGTATTTTCACTCCAACCCTTGAAAAGAAAGACTAGACTAGACTGCAAGATGATGTCATGAAAGTTTGTACATTTGGAGATTCAAGACTGTCTTCAAGACTTGAATTTTAAATGATCTCTAAGTAAGGATGCAAAACGTATTTAGTCATGAGTGAGGAGTTAGAAGAACTTCAAGAATTCCGCAGCAAGTGGAAAAGAGAGATTGAAAACTCGCGAAAAACATTGTATGAAAATTCGAAAGAGTATTTGGTAAACCAAACCAAAGAAGAAAATGATTTTAAAAGACCTGAAAATGAATTCGGAAGAACAATCAGAACCCTTTCATTAAATCTTGACCCTGAGAAGAAACCTGGCAGTGCAGATTCTAAGGAAGTCTCTGACAACTGTCAACCTAAAGAAGTTGTGCTTTTGAATCTACCAAATCCAGAAGTAAAAGAACAAAAAGGGAACAATGAAATCAGTGCTAAAAGGCAAAAACTTGATAAAAACACAGACGAAAATTTACTAGAACTTTTGATAGCTGACATTGACGAAATTACTGCAATACCATTTTTTGATCTTCAGTTGCCAAAAGAGATAGGTTTGAAGATTTTTAGACATCTAACCATGCAAGACCTTTGTCGATGTGCATCTGTGAGTAAGTTGTGGAGAAATTTAGCTGAGGATAAATTACTGTGGTTTGACTTGGGGGTTGGTTTGGGTTTTGTGGATGACAAGAGTGATATATCTGATTGCATGGACTGGAAAGAGTTTGTTCATGAGTCCATAATAAAACAAAGACAATTAAGAAGTAGATGGAAGGAGAGGATCTGCCGAATAGATGCACTGGAATATGAAAGAGGTAAGAAATAAAATTAATTAATTAAAAGATCAAAAATTCACACAGATGAAACAATTACCTTCATATATTAGGTAAGAAATAATATAAGATTATAACTGCATTACCCTTAAGGGACTTTCATTATCATGGCATGAGGGGGTCAGTAAAATTACTGGGCATTACTACCACACATTTTATAAGGAATCAGTCATTATTTATAGGGGGGTGGACTGGTGCAAATAGGGATGGGGTCATCAATTTTTATGCACGGAGAAAGGGGGGGTTATCTAAATTTATGCAAAGCTTTTTTGTCATCAGAAATTGGTGATGCATGTAGGAAGGGGGGAGGGTCAGAACAAATTGTGCCTCACAAAAAGGGGGGTCAGGAAAAACCAAATATGGTATATCCACTATTGCACCAGTCCCCCCCTTATAAATAATGACTGGTCCCTAACCCCTCCCCCTCTCTGTGGAGAGTAACAATTTCATACACTCCTTCCACCAAGACTTGAGTCATACTTTCAGTCTCACACCTCTGTAACTTAATACTCCCTTATGGACTTCTTCAATTTTGTCTACCCCCTGCACCATAATAAATGAAAGCCCCCCTTATATCTTCTTTTTCGAACTAAAAATTGAAGTATCAAATTAAAATAATGATGAAATTATGGATTAAAATTGAGCTGAAAATCTGAGGCTATCAGAAAATTAGAAAATCAGATTTTACTGTTCCAATGTCCATTGCTGAAAATGAAAATGAAAATCCTATCCCTGTCTTGCACTACAAATGAGTGATGTGGGCTTCAAAAGGGAACAGGCAGTTCCAATTTTCTATTTCAGTTGTGGAAACAATTAAATCTGGTGGCTTATTTTATAGTGAAGACCTCAGGTTATTTTGCTTAAGACTCAGTTTGTGATTGGACAAAAATCATGATTTGGCCCCCACTGAAGTAGCCTCCTTAGCATACATTTTTAGTCTCAATCTGGTAAATTCTCCAGCTACTAAAACAACCTGCTAAGGAGACTACTGTTGAAGTTGGCAAGCTGTAATTTTTTTACACATCAAAGCATTTCAAATGACATCATCACAACAAGTGTGCCTACTCAAAACTTATGTCAAAAATTATGCACTGCAGGAAGAATGTACATGAGTTATGTCCCACCTGGATGTCCTTAATTTGAGGTAAAAGGAATTTTCCAATTCATTATCATCAGGGGGAAGCCTTTGTGCAGTTTCCATGTGCGATGGTCTGTTATGTGCTGGTTATTCATCCAATGCTATACTCTTGTGGGATACATGTACCAATAAAAATCAAAGACCAACATTCAGAATATTGGACAGATTTTCTGATGGGCAGCAACAGCAGCAGCAGCACTCTTTTCCAACATGTACTGCAGTTACAGACAAACTATGTGCCGCTGGTTTCTCAGATGGTATGTTATGCATAGTCCCAAAAAAATTATATGTACTTCCTTATAAATTATGGAACTTCCTGGAGGTCAGGGAGTCTAACATCAATTCCTGCTTGGTTGTGGAGGCTCAAGGAATTGCAATCTTTTTTGGAGCTACCCTTTGTAGCAAATTTCAGATGAGATAGAAATAAACTGGTGGAATAAGAGTTTTTACTTAATTACAATTGACTGCCATTTCTAAACCATTTTAAATATGTTTGATAGTGTTGCTGCTCCCAGTGGCTTACAAACTATCTGACCACTATGTCAGCTCAGCCATCTTGAAAAGTAATCACTGGTAAGCCCTAAGTATGAAATAGAATCTATTGATTTTCACTATTTGCATTATTTCAGGAATTGTAGACTTGTGGCATAACACACTCTCAAACTCACCAATCTATCATTGTCACTTGGAGGGACCTGTCAAAACCATGGCTTTAACTACAAAGAATGATCCAACATGCATAGCTGTGTCTAGTCATGAGATGAGGATGGATGTCGCAGATGAAAATGGACACTGGAACTGTTATGAACAAAAGACATTTGAAACTCAGGTAATTGGAAGGTGAAATATGAAATAGGCTCCCTTGTGTTAGAGGGCGAGAGATACCAGGATTGATACCCAGGATCTCCACCAGTGTTAGTGGGCTAGTTGGTCGATGTGTAGGCAAACATGACACAAAGATCCTTCATTCTGTTTTTCTCCAAGCTACCCGCATGACAATCACTTCATCTCTGCTTCTAGATCAACTAACTCTACTACGTGGCTTCCTTCTTATAATGCTTAGCTAGACAGGCCACACAACACGACTATGTTTTGGGGAACTCTGTCAGGTTAGATGGCGTCTTTTCCAGCATGACTGGTTGAATGAAAACAATATGCCAAATACCTGAATGTTGTCCAACAAAATAGAGGTCGGCCTTTGCATTACTTGAGAAATGCCAAGGCTAAACAAACACATTGCAAAGATCCTTGGTATTTTCAACACCCCTTGTTAATCCAATACTTTTGAAACGGCATGAAAGCCTAATGAGGATGTTCATAATAAAATCTAAGCAGAATCTGTAGGCTAAAGGTAAACACCAGATACATTACCACTATAACTACGCCAAAACAGACTGGAACACATGGATACAAAGGTCACTTAGACTACAGAAGGGGAATTCCCTATTCATAAAAGTAACTGATGCAAAATAAATACGTAAAAGTATGTAGTAGTTAAATATGTGCTAAAGAGCGTGGCATAACACTTGTGAATACAACTCTTTTTAAAAGACCTGATCCAGTGGCGTAGCGAGGGGGACACGTGCCCCCCCCCCCCAAAAAAAAAATTTTTTTTTTGAAAAGTCTAGCTAAAAATGTGAACGTAATCGAAAAAATTAAGCGTAAGCTAAAAAGAGAGAAACTAAAAAAATGCGAAAAGTGATGAGCTATGTAAAAACGTTTGTTGTCTCCATTTTTCGCTGTTTAGTCATTTTTGGGGAGGGGTCTCTGATTTTTAAATTTTCCGATCGGTTCCCCCCCCCACACACACACACCTCAAAGGTGCTAGCTACGCCGCTGACCTGATCTGTCTGTCTGTCTGTCCTGAACTATCTTATCAATCATTTTTACACAACAACATAATACTCAAATTACACAAGCTATTATGAACAGCATGGAATGACAGTTTATAAAACACAGGAGTAGTTTGTGTAGTCTGTAAAATTTCATCTAACCCACTCAAATGTAGGCAGAAATTTTGTATGAAATTTCGATCACTATTTCAATTTCTTCATTAGGCTTCCCAAGATTTGATAATCTGATTTCAAGCTTCCCATATTTAAAAATGCATATTTTACAACCATCACTCTCCGTGAGGGGCTCTTCCGTGAGGTTCACTCCACACACACACACACACTACCACTATATTCAGTATTTACAGCACACAACACTCAGCTCGCATGTTGATTTTTACGGAGGGAGGAAAACCGGAGAGCCCGAAGAAAAACCCTCGTGGCAAAGGAAAAGAACAACACATCAAACAAACTCTACTCACATGTGGCATCCGCAGGGCTCGAACCAGCGACCCGACCCGCTGGACTCAGAGAGACGGCGCAATAACAGCGAGCGCCACTCATAAAACTATGTATACCTCCCATGAAGTGAAAGTCTACTAGTCTCTTCTGCCGTCACTTGTTGTCCTTGCTTTTGATTAAAGCTTTTTCTCGTCCTTGCCATTTATATCCAGATTCAAGGTGTTGAATATTTACCAAGCACAAATTCCAGAAACTCATTTGTGATAGCAACTAGAGACACGCTGCATATTAAACATACTACACAAGGAAGTCCCTTGACGGTCATAGATCACGTGATTGGTGGCAAGATCACGTGTCTTGACTGTGATTCTGACGTCATTGTTGTTGGCATTGGTCCTTATGGTTTTGGTGTTCTTGGAAACACGGTGAGTATAGAATTATTAAGAAATTATATTTACTACGTGATCGAATCTACTGTGTGCCTTAGGCATTTCGGCAACAAAAGAGATATGTTATTTACCGGCTGAGAGGTCCGTATAGTGAAAAACTGTGCCTGAGGTCTTGAATATACGAACCGAGGCCGCAGACCGAGGTCCGTTTTCAAGACCGAGGGCACAGTTTTTCACTATACGGATCGAGCAAGGCCGGAAGTGTTTATTTTTTCCCCTTTTTAGTTAGTTATTATTTTTTTTTCGTACAATTTTACCACGCTCAAGCCAGGATACCGTTGGACCGGGCATATATCGTGAAAACACCGGACCGCTCGTGAGCCAATCATAGCGCGCGCTTTCCAAGGATACCGCACCGAAAAAAAATAAACGGGTTTATTTTTTCTTAACAGTTTTAAGCTGTGTAATTGACGTTCCTCACTGTCAGAAAAGAATGAAACATGATGCGATGTTCCCTGCGACGTTGCTTGCAACGTGGAAATCGTGTGTCCACTCGTAAAAGTAGAACTCGTTTCTACTTGTGCGACGTCGCGCGCAACAGCTGCATGGGTGGACAACGGTGCCACTTTTCTTGTAACAAAACAAGTATTCAAGAAAAACGAACTAAAAAAATGAGTATTTTGACCAGCGGTACACCGAAAAGTCTCATTTCATCGGCTACTGACATCACGCCATTACCAGCAACGTTGGAGACGTGTTCACACGAAATGCGTTGCGCGCAACGTTTTTGCTTTTTTCATACCGAATCATCATCCCTTAATCGTTCTACGTTTTCAAAGATCACTTAATTACATTTCAGGTTCGACTTTACCGTTCAGACACTGGACATCTCTTCTCAGTCCTTCCCGGCCACTATCACGAGGTCACGTGCCTCAACGTCAAAGATTCCCCGCCCCAACGCATCGTCACCGGAAGTTACGACAAACGTGTTCGTATCTTTGACTTGCGCACTGAATCTGTCGCTCTTAATCTGCGCGGGCATCAGGATCACGTGACTACAGTCCAGATGGACGACTGGAAAGTGGTCAGCGGTGCGCACAATGGGAACATATGTGTCTGGGATCAGCGGACAGCGGCGGTTTTATGGCACACGCATGCGCGTCACCCGGTTAGATTCTGTCGTTTTAATAGAGTCAACATGGTTAGCGCTAATATTCCAAACGAAAAAATCCCACAAACAAACTCCTGGTATGCTGATGATCTGATTTTGCACCGGCGTAGTAGAGGATCACTACGGTGGTTTGATTTCTCCTCAGACAACGCTACTCAAGGGCTACCGGAGATTTGTTCCTCGTCCTATGACGATACTACAGGGTATAACTACAACATTACACTAGTCACTCCTTATGACGACATTAACGAATAAATTTCCTGATAAACACTTTATCTTTTTCGTGAAAATTCAAAGTCTTTTGTGTTTTCCTTTGTATATACTTTTTGTCTCTTGTTTTCGTTAGCTTTGTTACACCTGTTTCAAAAAGGTTGTCAGTCGGCCATCTGAAATCTGAGCCAGACAATTCGCCAGCACAGGTCTTCGCTTAAAAAGGTGGTGTCGTATTTAGCTATTTGCTGATTCTCTACTTTCGCACACCTATAATGCCTTCTGTTTTTGGGGGGCAGTTATTGTAATTCTAATTTGTTTGATTTGAATGACAATTTGATTTGAATGACAATTTGTTTGATTTGAATGAATGACAATTTGTTTGATTTGAATGGCAATTTGTTTGATTTGAAGGACAATTTGTTTGATTTGAAGGACAATTTGTTTGATTTGAATGACAATTTGTTTGATTTGAATGACAACTTGTTTGATTTGAAGGACAATTTGTTTGATTTGAAGGACAATTTGTTTGATTTGAATGACAATTTGTTTGATTTGAA
>JAAAQI020130787.1:0-13630 GCA_011800005.2 Stichodactyla mertensii | reverse complement strand
GGCGCGGACACGGTCAAGGCGCGGCAAGGAACTTCAAAACTCTAGAAAACATCACGGTCGCGGCAAGGCACGCTTACTGCACTGACCGTGCCGCGACTTCTTCACAGTCATACGAAATCTGCTCTATTCGATATGGCGTCGGGAATTTATATGGACGTTCACTTATATCTTGCAAAACGCGTTTTGATGTTGAAAGGATTTAAAGTGCAGCCTGCGTCTGGGAAAACAAAACATGGAAAAACATTTGCTTTTGAGGACGTTCGCACTTTGATTGAATAACCTTTGTCTGTTAGCTTTAGGCTGCATTCATGAAAAAAAATTTTTATCAGTTAATGGGGGATTTTTTTTTTTTTTTTTGGACATTTGGGGGGGAGTCACTGAGATCAGGGGGGGAAACGATGATACAATTGACTGTCTCTTCACACATTCTCTGATAAAGTAAACCCCCGAGTTTTCAAGACCGTGAGTTTGACGCGCATTTACTACTTTAGGGGACGTCACCTGAATAGTAATCTAAATTAGATTAATTTATTTAACTATTCAACAGTGGGACTGAAACCACTCTTATAACAACACTACACAAGAAGAATCATGTATAAGTTCGTTTGTTTTCAATATTCAACTGCAAACGCTCAAGGCGAAAATGAATTTATCTTTGTGTCAGACAAAGTTCTTATGTAAAGTATACTATATGTCCGTACACACGTCTTGTAGATAACATGCGTCTTTGAAATAACCTGAAAAACGATAACTGAAACATTTAATTTCAAAATGCCAACTTTTCAAAATGTTTTTGGGCCATTTTATGGATGGTGTATCGTCGAAGTATTCCAAAAAATACAACAGACCTTTTCCGAATTCGTCTAGGTTAAAGACTCGTTTTTGCAGGGTTACCCTCATTTCAGTGTCAAAATATTCATAAATACCAACGATAAAACGAAGAATAAACAACTACAACAATACAAACACTTTGAAATTCCACGGACCTTCACTGAAACACGTTAACAGTCTACACATACACGAGGCTAACCCTGTATAACAGAGATTCGAGACTGGAGTTTTGTTAGTCAAACCTTTTGACGAAGTACTGAAGTGTGACAGGTAAAAATTTTAGAAGATAATAAATCAAATGTATAGCTTCTTATATGAAAATTCTTGAAAAGTCTAAGAAACGTGAACGACAGAAAAGAATTTTGTATAAATTCAAATTAATAGAATAACAGATATTCTTCATCGTGGATGCATTTGTGGGTGAACGCGACGTTTCGCGATGATGTAGACTGGAGATGGTATTCTTGCCTTTATACTAGCATGGGCACGTTACCATCACATGAAGAAGACTAGCCTTAGCATTCGAAACGTCGCGTTCATCCTCAAATCCAGAATCGTTGGACAATCGAATAAGTATCGCTTATTAAACTCAAAATAACTTGAATTATTTATTCTATAAAGATGCGAGAGGATTCGGAACTGAGGTTAGACCACATGATCATGGTTTACACTGGGTTTGTAAATCAAATCAAACCCAGAAGTATTGCAATTCAATGCCTAGTTATTATACATCTTATAAAGACTACGGCTCTAGCAACTTACCAGGGAAATGATTTGGAATTAACAAAATCGTAGTAATTTCAATGTTTTGGTACTAGTAAATTTATTCAAAGAGCTCGAATAGAACTGGGAAAATAAATTTTCGAGAAATAGCACAAAACCTCTTTTTCTGTTTCAATTTTAAAACTTTATTATTTACCCTTCCATTTTCAGTGGAAGGGTGAATAATAAGATGACTTTTAGTGATGTTGAAATCATTCTTATTCTAGACCATTATTTTAGCAGACGGGCACTGTGTAACAGATAATAAATTAACACTTTCTCAGTAACATTCCAAAAAGAGTTCAGATCTGAGATCTCTTTTTTTACGGAATACTTTATACGATTTGACGAGAAAACACAATTTTGAGAATCTCATAGCTTATCTGAAACTCGCGCGCTGACTGACTATCGAGAAGAGGGAATTTAACGTTGAACTGAACGCTGAAAAGTTGAATTTAATGTTCCTGTAACGTGACACAGGTAGCCTGCTCACACACGTAAAGACCTGCAATAAAGTCATAGGCTGTCCGCTATAAGATTCAAGGAAAATTCATTTCCCGACTCGAGAATTCCACGTTGGATTTCACTGGAGAAAACGATATCGTTTTTCTCGTGAAACGCAACGTGGAATTCTCGGCCTCATCCAATGATTTTCCCTATGTATAATTTCATCTAATTTGCTCATAATCGAAGCCTACCTTTCTCTGGACCTGTGATTAAGGATACAAGCAAAGGAGGGGAATCTTCGAACCAGACCAATACAGTTACAGACATTCACACCGTTTGACTAAATGACCAAAGTATAGATGAATTTATGCGACTCAGGAAAAGATGATAAAGACAAATTGGCGTCATAAGGTCTGGAGTTGCCAGAGGCTAATACCGAGGGCTACCTTGAAAGTCTTGCGCATGGCTGAATTTACATGGCTTTTATGATAATCACAGTTTCTCTAGTTCGCAAACTCCGAATATTTACTTTTTCTTAAAGTTATCAAGAAAATCACGCCTGTGGAAAAGGTTCCATCAGTGAATAACATTAACATAGTATCAAATTTATCGGAAGATTAACATACTAGCTTATTTTAAAGTCATAGATAAGTAAACAAAGGAAACAAAGGGGATGACGCAAGAAGTCGATGGAATCGCAATTGTTTTTGAAACACTTGGTGTAGTAGAACAGGTCACCAACTGAGTTATTGATAACGAATGACGAAACCCAAAGGAGCAGCGCTTCCTCTACAATAGCTGTGCTAACGCTAACTCTAGAGTTCGATGAGTACAGCGAATTACCTGTTCATTCAAGAGCCATGTATTCATCAATATAATATAAAATAATGGCAATTTTCACGTTTCCAGGATATTTTTCGATTTTCTAGTGTCTTTGCCATATGGTTTGCATGATACAGATAAAAAGAATATGATAACCTGTGAAGCACTGTTGATACTGGCCGGAAGATTAATGATCACGTGATAAGGCGGAAACAGTGAGATAACTTTCAATAAATAACGTCCTTTAAGTCAGTAAAGAAAAATATAGCAAAAATGTCAACCAACACAGATCACGAACTTAGAATGCAACTGATATTAGAGTCACTAAATTTTGATTTCTGTTATTGATACAAATTCCAATTCAAAGGAAAAGACGACTTAAATATAAATGAAAAAGGATGTCTTCTATGCCGTGCGAAAAATTCGTGACGGACTCTCCAAAGTCGTTCAGAGATACTATTTGCAGGTTTTTTATGTATGACGTCATAGCCGCCATTTTGGACGAATGAATTTATACAACATATTTAGTTATTTTCTTTTTTTCCTTCCTTTGTATTGTTTTTTATCATTATTATCATTATTTAATTATTATTATTATTATTTATTCCTTTCTTTCTCTGTTTCTTTCCTTTCTCTGTTTCTGGTTTTTTTTCCTTTCTTTTTTTCTCAGTTCTTTTTTTTCTTTTTCAGTTCTTTCTTTCTTTCTCAGTTCTTTCTTTCTCTACTTATTTTTCTTTTTTCTCCCTTTCCTTTCTGTCTGCTTGTTTCCTTATTTCCTTCGTTCCTTCATTCCCCTCTCTCTTTTGCTCATTTTATCTCGCGGGAATTATCGAAAGATAAACATAAGTCAAAGGCACGAAAAATCGTGACTGCATCTGCACGAAGCATTGAAGCTAATATCAGTAAATTATCGTGAATCAAACGAATGGAATGTTAATTAATTAATAAACTGACCTCAGCTTGGGTATGAGACAAATGGGTGTGGTGTTTTCGTGCTGCCGAGATTTCGTACGGGTTAAGTATTGATTAATCCTGGTGATGGATGTATAGTACGCGAGCTTTCTTTTCTTTCTTTCTTTCCTTTTTTTTTAACAATACTTGCTGCTGAATGGGATTTAATCACATGGCAGCCATGTTTATTCCCAACTGAGAATGAAAACTTTTGTTCTTCCCGGCGTGAACTCGTTCTGAAGCGTTTGAATGCGAGGCCACGCGGGAAAATGTATTGTTTCATTCAACATGGCTGCCGTGTAATTACAGCCATTAAAAAAAAAAAAGGAGAATAAATAAACAACTGAGCTGAAATAAGTTTATTCACTAGTTATTAAAACAGATTTCGTATGACTGTGAAAAGCTTGGTGCACGAACTCGCTCGTGACACGACCAAAATACGGCAAGGCATATCAAAACTCTAGAAAACATCACGCTCCCGGCAAGGCACACTTACGGCAACGATCATGTCGCGAGCTTTTTAAAGTCATACGAAATCTGCTCTTTGGATCTTCCTTGCTACACTTTCTCTTGTCTTGAAGTAATTGATTTATTGATTCATTATTTTCTATCATTACTGTTTCTATTAGTTATGTAGTTATTTGACGTACTGTTACCGCCAAAGCCCGACGTAGATAAAACTTTACGCATACGGTTGGCCGTAAATCAGTGCTCCGTCTTAAGCTTATCTAAACTCAGATGAAGAAGGACATCAAAGATACGTAAGGTGTCTTCAGCAGGTGTAGTTCTTACACGATTATCTTTCATCAATCATTCCAAAGGTTTTTAAACTATCTGTCACTTCACTCGAATTACGACAAAAACAAAATCCAAAATTTGTCAAATCGATGATAAATTTTTGGCCTTGAGCCTGCTGCTCAATAAGTATTCATCCAAACATGCTCAAACTCGGTAATAATACTATTAGTATGATATTTTTGGGATGGGAATCATTTCTTAATATCCCACTTGCGAGATATGCTTCGCTTGTCACGTACAAAGGTTTCAGTACGAGGCTCCGTGCTTAATTAAATTCATTCTTTTCTCCTGTCATGAATGACTGAGCATTATTCACGAACCCTCACATTGAAACCTTTGTGCGTGACAAGCAAAGCACATCTCGCAAGTGGACTATTAGTTTATATTTTTACTCGGCTCCACTCCTTTCTCACTTCCAGAAAAGCATAGTACTAGTCAAGGTCCTTGTGTTGCTATAGGTAACGTAGCGTCACATTGAGGTTATAAAAAATCATTTGAACATGCTGTTGACGAACTAACCGGAACAGCTAAAGATTGAAGGTGTATCAGTGTATTCGTAGTATCTTATGAGTTATCAGTTTCGTGTTACTGATGGAGCTCTTAAGAGCTCAGATATAAATGTGTTTGGTATTTTGAATGAGGTAGTTAATTCTTTGTATTATTTATACTTGAGATTACAAGGGCCAAGCGGTACTGATGTGAGAGAGGGAAGGCACGAGTTCTGAATAGAAAAACCGTCCCTTCTCTCATGATAGATATTTGGGAAGTCCAAGACATTAAGTGAGTCATGATACCAGAACAAAAGTGATTTTTATCATCTTGAAATAGAATTTGTTGCAAAACGTCTTGAAATTTGTCGTTTTCGGTTTTATTTTTGGATGCGCAAAAGATGAAGATGATAATGATGATAACATTGATGACGATAACACTAACGATCATGATGATGATGATGATGATGATGATGATGATAATGATAATGATGATGATAACAGTACTAAAGCTTTTAAGTTGTGACGTATTTCCGTCAGTGTCCATTTTTTCAGGAAATCCGCTAAAATCAAGCCAAAAATCCAATAAACAATTTATCTTTCACCAGCGACAATACTAATTCAGTACACCACTGATTCCTACAATGAAGAAATATGCGGAAAAAGTCTTCACAAAACTCACTATTTGTGGTACCCGGAAGTCGTATTTTCATAGGTGTGACGTCACACTTAAAAGCTTTATGTGAACTTATTATTCTTAATTTCATCATCATCATTATCTTGATTATGTCTAGACTACTCTGAAATTATAAAAACATGCCTACAAAATAAAAATCTACGAAAACCAATAATTGAAATATAAATATTAAAGCGAGAAAATGACTGGGTTCAGGCTGTCTGTTCCATCTATCAAACTATTCAAACATTTTACTAGCAGTATCTCATAGATATGCACGCCTCCGCTTTGCTCGTACGTAAGACAGGATTATTTATACTGCTTTTGGCGACCTTAATTTTGAAAATGGATTTTAGGAAAAGACTGAGGAGGAAAATCAGTTAGTAGCACCAACATTAAATTATTCATTTCGAGACGTGAATAATTGCACGTCTAGAATTCTTGGCTGAAAATTTTCGTCTATTTCTTTATTTCATTCGTTTGTTCGTTCGTTCGTTCTTTCTGAAGGCGGTTTTTGAGTTGTAATTTTTTAATTAAAAACTTTGCGCACACTTTGAAGTGTTCCATTGTTGTCGTAGCAACGTCTTACGCCATATTTCAATTTCATTCAAATTCTTACTTTTGTGGCTTTTAACTTTTTTCTTAGTTTAAGCCATTTCAAAAACCATGATTTCAAGCCTCATTAAATAA
Organism: Stichodactyla mertensii; assembly: GCA_011800005.2. Taxonomy (NCBI): domain Eukaryota; kingdom Metazoa; phylum Cnidaria; class Anthozoa; order Actiniaria; family Stichodactylidae; genus Stichodactyla; species Stichodactyla mertensii. Next base: position 7,165 of record JAAAQI020130787.1, on the reverse strand, counting down.
ATTCACAACTAGTAATCATTCGTTATCAGTTTTTCACTTTAGTTTTTTACCTCTTGTGGCAACACTGGCCAATCTAGAGATGCTGGAGCTAACCATCCATCACTAATAGAAAGGTTTGTCAGTCAAATAACCGAATTCTTGTGTTCACTGTGTAGACTACCCTTGATATCTAGGGCTTTAAAGGGGCCGTGTTTCGCGGCCTTTCCAATGATAGCGTGATGGTTCTAGAATTCACCACAACTCGATATGCCGCACGCTCTAATAACAGGCAAACGGGTCGTCAATTTCCGTTATTTTATTTTGGGCTAGTAATCAATTGGTTTATTCTGTTAGTGGTATTCTATGACGGGCAATTAGTTCTAAATGTACAAATATATGATGCAGAAAACAATCTAGTTTCCTAATCTACTAAAAACCTGGATCAGACTGACACTAGAATTTTAATTTCCCCAGTGATAGAATGAATGTTAATGTTATTTTTTTAATTTTTATGGTGCTCACTAAATAACGGTACATTTTAAAAGAGAGAAAGAATAGATGAAACAGATTGAAGTGAAAAGGATTAAAATAAATAAAAAAAAAAAAAATGGCCAGAAGTGCTTTATTTTTTTTATCATGAAAGGAATTGAAATCTCTTACTTTCACAGTCATCTTTGTTTTGTAAAGTTTATTGCATGCCAATCAGAGGCCCCTTGTTGAGAGAAGCTTTTTCCGTAGTTGCTATGCACGTTCAGAATTAGAATTTCCTCTTTTTACTCGTAGCGCGCGCTAAAAAGCATACATTTTACGAATGTGACTTTTTCGAAGAGTCTTAGACGGTATAGTAATAAGTACTAAGCGTTATCAATCATCATCCAAACTTACCACCCGGAGCCAAGTTATTTCTTCATTTCTTTGTAAATGGCGAATTTGGACTCACGCGGTCAAAAGAGAAATCATTCTTATCCCTAGTGATACTAGCTACTACTCGACATAAATAAGGCGCTGCAGGGGGCCTTTCTTGCGTAGAGGCGTGTTTGTTACACATTTTTATTTATTTATTTCACATTTTCACAATATCCTTTCAGTTTTCATGCAATGTTAGAGAAACGTTTCCTCCAATGGTAATCAAGGTCCAACTATTAGCCAATCAGCGCCTTGTTTTTTTGTTTTTTGTTTTTTTTTTCGGCTCGTGTGGGCGGCTTTCTTTGGCTGAATAAACAAAATCCTTTTTTCTTAAAAGAATGAAAACTAGAATATTTTCGAGAAAAGGTCAACTCTAGATATACTTTATATCTTTTGTGTGCAATTATTTTTTCATTTCGTGTTGTATATAAAAGAAATCCTGGATACACTGTCCTTGAAAAGTAAGAAAAAGTTTAAGCAACTCAGTAGTATTTAGCCGGCTCTAGAGTAGTGAAAGATTAAATCGTCAAGTGCACGTACGACTGAAAAGAGCTGCTGGAGCTCGAAAATTAAGACTTTTTCAGTCCCTCACGTTCGAAAATAAATTACGCGCTTAACAGAAATCCCGCATCCTAGATTTTCGTAAGTTTTTCCAATATTCTAGACTGATAATAGGACTTGTTGATATAAAATTTAGTAGAAATATTAGCGAAATGAGACGACGTTTCAAAGTCTAAATGACTGATTGAAAGAAAAATATGTGCAGAATCTTTTTGTTTAGATTCAGTGTGCAGAAGTGTTTGTTTAGATTCAGTGTGCAGAAGTGTTTGTTTAGATTCAGCACATATATTTATGTAAGATGAAGTCATGAGGACTTCGAAACGTCGTCTAATTTCACTGATATTTATACTAAATTCTAAATCTGACTGTCAAAATACGGAGCCAGTTTGCCAGTACAGATTGGCACGAGTCTCACGGATTGGTTTACAAAAACAACAGATTGGGATTCCACACAACGAGCTAAACCTAATATGACAAACGCGGTTGCTGTGCTAAGGGATCAAAGCTTTCGATTGGTACAGTATTAGAGCCCGATTAGCAATCTTGTGTGCTGCGATTTTATGGCGATTTCACGACGACAGATGGCGCACAAGTCGCCACCGATTCAAACATAACCAAAATTTAGTGCAAACACGTGCGATTTGGTTTGTGATTAAAATTACCGCTCAAGTCGCGCGACAAAATTACTAGTTTAAACGGGCGTTTACTCAAAATACGAATTTAGTTTCTCAAAGAGCGCGGAGTTTATCATCTTATCGCTTGAACACCGAACCAGTATAATCACTTGTTGTTTGTTTCAAACAGCAAGATTATTTACTCTCTCGCTTCCCGCTTCTAACTGCAACTAAACTATTTGATATGACTCAGTACCAAAACAGGCTCGCATGTTTTTGTGTACGTCATTAAGAGCGCGGACGAAAAAAACGTTTCGAGCCCACTTAAGTCTTGAGGGGAACCTTGTGTTTGTGAACTGTTTTTAGACTTAATTATCTCGCCATCTCTGAGTTATCTTCAATAGCATCCTCGTGGTCTTAATTCTCATACGCATGCGCATATTCTAAAGTTATCGATTTGTCCACTGTCCAATCGATTTGTTTTTTCACTTTTTTCTTTTACTTTTTCTTTTTCTTTCATTTCTTTTCTTTTCTATTCTTTTTTCTGCTCAAAATTTCAGGTCTAATTTTCGTTGCATTTGATATTACATGTACTCGAATAAAGCATGGTTTTGATCATAGAGTAGTTTTCGTATGAGTGGGAAACGTACGGTACTGAATACAGCACGTACATGCTACGGTAAGCACAGTAACACTGAAATGGCTTCTCATTGTTTTCATGTGAATCATCCAATCACAACGCGTAGTTGCCGTTTCTGTGCGACTACGAGTTTGCCATAGTGTTTCCCACTTATACGAAATCCACTCTAATCTGAAATTATGTTTTACTGAGTTTGTCTCGTGGCCAGGACGAATTGAATGAATACAAGACTATATCACTAGCTCTACGGCTATTGAACTGGATGCAGTAACTTGTATGTATGACCGCTAAAAAACACTATATCAGTCTTTGTGTGTTAAATTCAAATATCTACACTAGATAAAGCACAATACACTGGCCCATATGACTCAACTTTGGTAACGGAAATCAGTAGCGACTAGGATATATACATATATCAGAAAAATGACATATTGCATCACTGACCTCAAACTTCTCAAAATTAAACGGTACTTTCCTTCATAACTTGGTCCATCTTTTCTGTATACAAAGGCACACACCAATTCCATAAGAGGTTTCAAAAATCTCTTTTCAGAATGATACGTAAGCTAGCTTTGAGGGGCTATGAATGGGTGTAAACACAATAAGCTCAGCAATTGTCTGTACCTTTAGCACTCTAGATGTCTAATCTCTTCTTCCGTTCGATCTATTGAGTTTGAAGAACTCTCGCCGGTTCCGTATTAAATCAAGGATGTGTTCATATGTTTTGTAGAAATGAATTATTTCACTCCTGTGCCGAGTTGAGCCGCTAGACTTATCCGTAAAAAATTGCGACATTAAGCGATATTAACTGGCAAGAAAAAAATAGTTTCAGGATATTATTGTCTGGTCTGGCTAAAATATATCTCATTGAACAAGTTAAATAAATACCAGTTCTTTTGAAATTAAACTTTTTCGAACCACAATGCTTCATGACACTGAGACGTTCGCGGTTGGAGTCTGACTTAGGATAGGGGTTTTACATTTCCATGTCTTTTGATTCGTCAGTTTCTTCAATTAGCAAGCTGTTGGAAATCCTTTGAAGAAATCCCTGCCCTACGGCATACAGTTAGACACTTTTGAAAGTTTCTATAGCACAACAACTAGAAACTTTTCCTAACGAAAACTTATTAATAATGTGACTTAATCGGCAACTTTGAAGTTAGCAAATTTTATTCATTTTATTTTATTTTTTATGTTTTTCGGACAAATGGATGGATGGACGGAGGGAGGGAGGGAGGGAGGGAAAGATCCCAAAATGACATAAACACTAAAAGGAATATTAACAGAAGTGTCGCTGAACTTAATAGAAAACACCAATCGGAAAATATTCAGTATCAATATTCAGATTATTTTTCCTTTTTCTTTTTCTTTTCCTTTTCCTTTTTTCCTTTTTCCTTTTTCTTTTTTCTTTTTACATGATAGTGCATGATCGAGATATAGAGCCATTAAAAAACCTAAATATCGATTTCTTTATATGAAAGTAAAGGTTTCACATTTTCTTGTAAACAGTCATTTTTTTCTACTTTTTCTTTTTCATTTTTTTTTCTTCTTCTTCTTCTATATATTTTTCTATTGCTTGTCTCAGTATTCTGCCTATTCTCTATAGAGGTCTTATTATCCTTCTGTCTACGTGACACTGCTATTGTAGACATAATTGCAAACGCAACGTGCGCGTTTTACGTCAATTTGTGTCTAAAAGACCAGACAGAGGATCATAAAACCCTTTAGATATGTTTTCTGATAAGATCCTGAAGGACTTGAAAATCTTCATATTGTTTTTATGTTTTTAAAACATATTTGTTCAGTCATGTTTTCAAAAAACCTTATTCGCAACAAAAATAAATGAAATGAAAAGAAATTATGAAGGTCTTTTCTATTTATTTCTATTATGGTGTTAACACTAGTTAAAGACTTCCTACAGCGTTTTAATCTTTCTGCTAACGAATTTAAATAATATTGCTTTAATGTAGCCATTGTTTTTAAAGGTTTACAAGCGTAATGTTCAAAATTGATGTCGATTTGAATCTAAAAGACCAGACAGAGGATTAAAAAGCCTTCCTAACAAATTAAAAATAAATGAATAAAAATAATGAAAAAATATTTTGGAAAAAAATAATAAAAAATAGATCTTTTCTAGTTTGGCAATGGGGACACTAATAAAAATGGTGTAATCCGGGATTATACTAGTAGTAAAACGAATGGATTATAATTATAAGAATATAATGGCTTTCTTACCAAATGTTAGTGAATGCTACGCAAGTTTTCCTTTTAAAGTAGGTCAACAGTTTGTCGAATGCGTTCTTCCTTTGATGAAATATCCCTCAGTTTGCAAATAAAGCGTCTAAACAAACACTGCTGTCTAACTTTGGATCGATGCCTATGTATTCAAGAAGAAACTGCCAGTTGGCTGTATGAATGCGATGAAATACTAAAGTTCGCGGATGAACAGTGGAACTCACCGACAGATGTCATCAAGAGATTACATTTCTTTTTCTTTTAATCACCTGAGAATCTGAATACGTTGAAATGTGTGCCACTAACGAGGAAAATGTCACAGTTTGGCGTTCAATTTAATTTGGAGCTTTTGTCTCATTAACTAACGAGAAAAACCTAATACAAAGCTTGTGACGAATCAGTGCCATGTTTTGCTGTTAATAATCTTCAAGACTTGAATGGGGGTTTACAGGAACTGGTCATCCCATTCAATAGCTAGTTATGATAATTGAATGACTGTTGGCTGTAGATTGTAAAGTCGTTACTACAGCCTATACAACTGTAAAAGATTGAACATTACGATAGGATTGAAATATCGCTGACTTCACCAAAACTCTTGCCAGTTTCAACCGCTACACTAAATGAAAATACATAAGTATCCATAGCAACCAGTAGACGAACCTATACATGTCGAATCATTCAAATTTGCGTATTTATAATTCTGCTGCAAGAACGCGAAACCTATATACACACACATATATATATATATATACACCTATTTTTTTTTTTTTTTTAAAGGTTGTCGGAGTCAAAGGAGATAGTTAATGGGCAATAGGTCATTCCAAGACGGAAAGGTATTATGGGCATACAAGTAAACGCAAATGATCGAGGTCTTTAAAATGGTTTCGTCGACTACATACAACATTGAATATCTCAACACTAAGCTCCATGTTCTTGATGAGAATAAGAAGCAGAAACACAAGTCATTCCAGCTATTCTTGGATCTTGGAATGAACTATCGCCTATTGCTCTTACTGACTATCGCCTATCGCCTATCGCCTATCGCCTTTGGCTCTGACAACCTTTTTTGAAATAGGTATATAAAACGTTTGAAATCTCACTGTGTAAACGGTCAGCTAGGGAGTTTCAATCTTAAGTCCCTTTGCATTTCACAAATTTGTCAGAAATTGGCTAAAAAAACATATCATTGCAGCGCTGAATTTTAATTTTTATATGTGCTTTGTTGAATCATAAGAACATCTTTGGCGATGGCTTTCGTGAGCCAATAACTTGTGGATTATAAATAAAAAACTGAACATACTTTTTCATCCTACCTTACCAACTGTATGAAACAATTTCTGTACTTGTAATCTTCTGCTTCCAAGGTTTAAGGATCAATCGCTTGTGTGTAAGTTTACATTAATTCAGCTGTACTGCCTCTCCTAATCCGTCTCAGGTAGAATCGAAAGCTTTCATTAAGGCTAAATAATCTGTTAAGTTCAAGAAAAAAAGTCGGAAGATAAGGCCTCTTCAGTATCGGTCTGTATGCAAAATCAATATAGATACAGCTATTTGAAAAACGTTGTCTCACCCGAAAGCAACAAACCAAGACCGCACTCCCTCAAGACTTTCGGTGGTTTATAAAGCAGTTCGTCCATAAGCCGTCATTTTAGTATGTATGCCCGAAAACTGAGCTAAAGTACCTTGTCGCTTATTCCTTTTGGTTGTGACGTGTTTTGAAACAGGTGTATGTGTACAACAAAGGAAGCTTTATTATCAAAAAATCCCAATATTTATATAAGTGCTTTTTGATGAGTCGATTCCATTCAACTTGTATCATGAATATCGAAACATATTTGAAACTATTAGCGTAATTCATTCTAGTTATTCACACTTATAGTTGTTTTAGACGAGAAACTAATGAGTTAATGGAAAGTTCAGGAAGAATCGAAAAAGGAAGAACGAGCACTGATGAAATGAACTGTGAATGAGGGCGAAAATCATAGTGTTTAACTTATTCGTTCAGTTAAATATTCTATATCTTTAATGAATAGTGTGATAATAATAGTAATATTAATGAATAGTAATAATAAAATAATAGTATTAACAATAATTGGAGTAATAATAACAATAATAATAATATGATAATAGTAATGTTTAAATAATATTATCAAACTCATTAATATTCATTAGGCCGAAGACAATAGAAAATCACGACCGTGAAGAGTGTTGTAACTTCTGATACAAAACT